>JAWPHD010007515.1:0-127949 GCA_037043455.1 Cyrtodaria siliqua | reverse complement strand
CTCCTACCACCTACAAACAATCCATCCCCCAATCCCCCAAACAAACCCCACACCCACCTTAACAAACAACCCTACCCACCCCCATAACCACCCTACCCCCCCACCCAACAAACAAATCCCACACCATCCTACCCCATAATACTAATACCCTAACCCACCCCAAAACCCACACACCCTTACTAACAAACACCCACCCAACCTCCCCCCACCCAACACCCCCCCCTCCCATACTCCCACCCCCACCTCACATACCACCCCCCTACCATACCACCCTACACCCCCCACAACACATCACCACACCACATACCCCAACAATAACATCCACCCCACCACAATCCCCCCCAAAAATACCTTAAAATCCCACCCCACCCCACCACCCCACACCCCCACCCCCCCACCCCCCCCCCTACCCCCCCCCTCCAAACTCCAACCCCCCCCCCACCACCCACCCCCCCCAACACCCCACACCACAACCCCCCCCCCCACACCCACCCCAACACCCTCCCCAAACCACCCCCCCCACCAACCCTAAATCCCCCCCTACACAAATCCCCTACCCTAACCCCCCCCAACCCCTCCCCACCCCACCACCCCCCCCCCCCACCCCCCCCACCCCCCCCCCCCCCTCCTACACACACCACACAAACCCCAAAACCAATCCCAACCACACAACACACCCCCACCCCCCACCAACCACCCCCCCCCCCCCCACACCATCCACCCCCCCTCCCCCTAACCCCACCAACCATCTCTAACACACCTCCACCCCATCAACCCCCCCTCCCTCCCTCACCTACCCCCCTACCCCCCCCCACCCCCACCCAAACCCCCTCACACTCCAACCAAACTCCAACAACCCTCTACACCATCCTCCCCCTAAATCCCCAACCCTAACCATTCCCCCCACAAAATACTACAACACCCAACCCCCCCAAACCCACAACCCCCATCACACTCCCCCCAACAACTCCCTCCTTCCTCTCCTCCACACAACCCCCTCACCACCTAATACATCCCCCCCCCACACAACAAACATCCCACACTCCCCCATCAAAACCCCACCTCAACCAACCCTCTCCCCAACACACCCCCAACCACCCCACCCCCCCCAAAACCCACACCAACCCCACCACACCCCAAAACCCAATCCAACCCAACACCACAACCAAACCAACCACCCACCCCACAACAACACCTCCAAACCCCCCCACAACCCAATAACCAAAACCCACACACACAATAATCTACAATCAACACACAAACCCAACCACCCCTACCCCAAAACAACCCCCACCCCCCAACCCCATCTCCCCCAAACCCAACATCCTTCACACATAAATCACCACCCCCCCCTAACACCCCCCCACAAACCACCTCATCATCCACCCCTTCCTCCCCCAACCATTCCCCCCCTTATTATACCTCTCCCCTCCCCCTCCTATTAAACAACTCAACCCCCAACAACCACAACCATCCACATCCCAACCTCACATCCCCCCCCCCCCACCCATAAACCACCCAAACAAATGACAGAATAAATTATTCTGCTTCTCGCCGTTGTTATGCAGGATTTATCAAAGCTCGTCATGACCAAACCATGTTAATCTTTTCCGTCAAATCAAGGGAAACACATTTCCGTTACAGAATATTGATTTCTTACTGTGGGTAGAGGTCGAAAATGGTAAGGCTGTGGGGCCACTTTAAGGATGCGTTATTGTCCAGAGTCTTAATATCAATAAAGCGCAGATGAGTTTAGAAGGTACTAATAGAGATTAATACATGTACATATCAGAGTTATGACCCTTGATTTAATGAAAAATGCTATATTGGCTTTGTCAGCACCTTCTTTTAAATTAGATCTTTATCAAACGTGACCAGATTCTTAATATCGATGAAAGCTCTGACGAATCGTAAAACACCAGAAACGGGCCAGAAACGCCGGAGGTATGGCCATTGATTTAAAATTTGCTAAATGTTGCTTCGTTAAGATGATTGGGCCTTCGTGTTCCGTCTGATCTTTACTAAACTTTACGAGATTGTTAATATCAATGAAAGCTTGGCTCTCGATTGAGAAAAAATGCTTATTATTTTGCTTTTTTAAAACCATAGCTACTTGGTTTTTCATGTAATCTTTATCAAGCTTGTTCAGAATGTTAATATTAATAAAATCTCAACCCATTTTGAAAACCAACATACCCCACACCATGTCCCTACCCTCAAGTACCCCCACACACCACACGCCCCCCACGCCCTAACCCCACCCCCCACACACACACCAACACCATCATTATCCCACCCGCCCTCTTCTTTTCTTCTTTTTCTTCATGAACTTATTTTGTTCTTAAAAGAAAGTGGGACAAATTCAAAAAATACCGAAAACAATATAGTTATAGTCCTGGATTTATTTAAATATGCTGTATTTTGCTTTTTTTATATCTGTAGCTGCTTTATCTGATCTTTAACAAATTTGATCAGAATATGTCTCAATATCGATAAAAGGTCGAATATGTTTGAAAACCAACTATATTTGAGCTGCCTCGCATACATCTCACACATGAATACCCTCACGTAGCCCCCAACCCACGGCAACACCCCACACCGCCCACCACCCGCTCACCACTTGTTTTTTATATATTTCATTTCATGAGGATGAAACAATATAAGGCTGTGCAATATTCGCGGCGAATTGATACTTTTCATCAACATTTTACTGTCATAATTTCATGCTGTTCAGGAGAAACCCAAAGTAATTATCACAGCATCAATTTCGAAGGCCATATGATTTCAACGGTAAATGATTTCAGGTGTTAAGCTGTGAGTCACCAAGTTAGAAGTAGGCATGAATTAAGAAAAACAAATATAGTAGACGAACAGGAAATGTAGCATTCAATGACCACCTTCAACCAAAAGCAAGCATAGAAACAAATAAATTACAAAGATGAATAAAATTCAAGATATGACATCACAAACATAAAAGGGTTGACAGTAGGGTTACCGCCTTGGAACGGTCATTGGCGAAAAGGGTCGCTGTGAGTTTAAGTCTTGAACTCAGAAATCATGAACATAGAAGTCCGGAAGTTAGAAGAAAGGAAGTCGGAATATAGATGTCAGAGAGTTACAAATTATGAAGTTATGAAATAAAACGTCATAAATTAGTAGAAATTATATATCAGAAAGTTGGAACTCATGATTCAGGAAGTTATATGTAATTAAGTTAGTAGTCATTGTGAGAGGTTTATTCAAGAGGTCTATGTCATTGAGGCGTTTAATCGTGTCTTTAAACCCCCAAATTTAAGTGGCATTGAAGATTACTAGTGTTATAGAGTAAAGGACAATTATCACAGTATGTGGTCATTACTGACCCTGCGTTTGTGGGTAATGTTGAAACAAATTGGAGTAACAATGGAGTACTGCATTTATCTGCAACACAACTGAACAAGACAAAAGGAATTAACAGATAGTGATTTATGCACAATTATGGAACGCCTTGACTGTTTTATGATGAGCGTTTATCTTTATGTTCAGTACATCTGCTTTTATGTGCAGTGGTGCCAACAGTATATGCAGTTATAACATCCTTATGTTCAGTTCATTCGTCATTATGTTCAGTGCACTTTTCATTATATGCGGTACATCTGGCATTATATGCAGCTGACATCTCATTATATGCCGAGTCTGTGTCATTAAATTCGGTGCTTTTTTCATTATAAGTATGCAGTTTATGTGTCTGTATATATACATATTGAGTTGAACATCAATTATGTTCAGTAGTTTTAACTTTATGCGCATAATCGGTTCAGTTGGTTCAGTTGGCTTTATATGCGGTGCATGTGTCATTATGATTTTTATGATGATGTGGTGAACATTGTACGGAAATGTCCAACGATTTTAGGCGTAGAATGCCGATCTTTGGCAAAAAATGCCGAATAAGGACCACTTATACAAGCATTATAGGTCTATTCTAGAAGATATCCGCCCCCAACCCTATAGAAGAGATTTAAATACCAAATACCACCCCCACCTGGACAACATCTCTTCCCCTGGTCAAACATGACTGTGATTTCACTCCACTGGACAACTCCATAACCAAAATTAGCTATGAAAAAACACAAAAAGACAAACAAAAACATAAGGGGTTTACTACGGTTTAACTACGGTTTAACTCCCCACTCCATGGACAACTTAAAGGTCAAAATGCTCATTTACCACCCTCAGGACGCTATCCCGTTAGGCAAACTTTGTTTGCCCGACCACTCCCTCACCACACCCGACGTAAAACTTAAAGAAGGTTTTTTCTATTATTTAACCCCAGTCCCATCCATCAGCCAACATAAAAATACTCCCACTGGAATCTAGCTCCGTAGACACACTTAGAACTTAGTCTGACCAGCCGCAAAAAAACACCTATAGAAGTCATTTTGCGATTTACTTCGCCCCCACTACCCCCCCCCCCCCCCCCCCCCCCCCCCCTGGACAAATAAAATATTAAAAAAGGCCCCCCATGGATGCTACCGCACTAGACAATTTTTGTTTGAACTCCCCCGCCCCCCCGCCCCCCGGACAACCTATAGAAGGGTGTTTATATGATTTCCTTCCCACTTTCCGCCTTTTGTAAAAATAAACTATTTACCACACCCATAGGCAAACTTTAGCGTCCAGGGAATGTGGTGGGTGATATTTTGATATGTTAGTTTTCCAGAACTGGGGTTTAGATCCCAGAAACCCCTTTCTTTAAGTTATTCGTTAGTCTATGGGGTAGCATCAAAGTGGGTGGGTATTTTGATAATCTAGTGTTTAAAGGTTGTATGGGTGTGGTCAGACAAAATTTCGCTAGATTGTACCACAAACACACAAAGAAACAAAGAGCAACTATATATAAAGATGAATAAAAGTTATTAATTAAAATTTAAACCAGGTTCTAGGGTGCACCAAACCTCACACTTACACTATTGTCATTCAAATAAACTGGACAGTGTAAATAAAGAAATCCCCGCCTGGTTATAATCTCTAACAAACAATGTAGCGTTAATAGGCAATATAAGTAAAACGCTTAAATGATCATGTATATATAATATGAAAAAAAGCCTAGAAAGCCATCAAGTAAGTACTCATTGACTTGGCAAAAGCCAGAGCAACAAGAGAACAAACCGTTAAGGGTACGACAAGACAAGATTAAAGACAAACATCAAACGCTACCGTCCTTTAAGGATTTAGGTAGACGTCATCATAGGGTCCACAATCTTCCGGTCATCGCACAATCAAATAGGAAAGCATAGTGGCGTATTGTAAATGGGTCAACCACTAGACATGCAGTACATTGCAAAATGATAGGGTCATAATCTATTTTGATAAACCTTTTAACAAGTTCAATAAAGATTGTATGAAAGTGGTTATGACCGAGGATCTTACGAAGTTTGTAAATTACATCACCATAGCAGTCAGGTTGTGATAGTCCTTGTCGCAGAAGAGTTTTTAAATTACTTTTATATTTTAGAAGTAGATCAGGGTTACGGTAATAAAAGTTTGCAAAAGTTTTTCGAAGTTTATGGTAACAGTAGCCCCGTCCGAGTAGCGTTTTAGTTACACAAATATTACGAATATTAAATTCCTCAACACGACTACAAGTTCTAAAGAAACGAATAAGTTGAGAAACATACACCCCATAAGAAGTAGCTCGGGGAACATCCCCATCTAAATGTGGGTAATTAACAATCGCAAAATTAAAACCATCTCTCTTGTCATAGATTTTACTAATTATTTCGACATTTTCAATAGAGAAATTTAAATGAAGAAAATAAGCGACAGTATCAGACATGTTAGCTATGTTGTGTTGAAGTTCCTTAGGATAGATATTATTAACCATAGTAAAAAAGAAAGCATTGTCAATGTTCAATATGTCATCCAAATACCGAGAGGTGTCATTAAAGGCTTCAATCTCTTTCATAGCAATACAAGAACAAATCTGTGACAGGAGGTGCACAGTTCGTAACCATAGGGATTCCAACAATTTGTCTATAAACGGTATTTCTATACCCAACGAAACTATTATCTAACAGGAAAATGATTACTTCACAAACTTCTTGGCAATACCACACAGTGTAATTGTCTAAACTGCCGTTAGTAAAAGACGCCATGATATTATTACAGGCCAAAAATGTAGTTAAAGTCGGCTGAACCGAACATTAGGTAAAATGAACCAAACATAAAGCGCGTTTTATTGTATCACTGCACATAAAGTTAAAACCACTGAACATAATTGATGTTCAATAGGGTATATTGAAACATCAACTACATATAAACGCTTCTGAACCCACCGAACATAATGGTCTGTGATCTGAATATAATGACGAGCCATCAGCATATAAAGACACGTGAAATTCATATAATGAAAAGTGCACCGAATATAACGACAAAGGCACTGCATATAATGAGATTTTAACAGTATAT
Source organism: Cyrtodaria siliqua (assembly GCA_037043455.1). Lineage (NCBI taxonomy): Eukaryota > Metazoa > Mollusca > Bivalvia > Adapedonta > Hiatellidae > Cyrtodaria > Cyrtodaria siliqua. Next base: position 121,502 of record JAWPHD010007515.1, on the reverse strand, counting down.
AATGTCAGATGTACTGCATATATATTGAAAAGTGCAATTAACATAATGACGAATGAACTGAACATAATGATGTTACAACTGCATATACTGTTTTCACCACTGTACACAAAGGCATATGTACCGAACATAAACATAAATGCTCGTGATAATATACTATTATTAGTCATATCGTTCCATACAAAATCAACATGAAAATATATGTTAGCATATATCTATGTGCCTATGATGTTAGGTCATGCAAAAAATAAACGACAGAAGATTTACCCTCGATAAAAGATAGCCTGCTAGTATACATTGTTTTGTTCCTTTTAAATCATTATTTTCAGATTCAGACAAAATGAGTTTTGAGATACAGTGTTATAGATATCATTATAACACTTGTCACTTGCAGTATTTTTTATTAATTGTTAAACCGATTATTTCAGAGGCAAAAACTAGGGTAGGTGAGGGTAAAAATATAAAAACAAAAAGGAAAATATTTTTCATTTTAAAATGGTATAATCTTCAAAGTCGCTGTAATATAGATTCAAGATTATTTATTAAAGGTAGAATATGTTTATTAACACATAAACTGAAACAGTTGACGAAGCACTCGAAAGCGTTACAACTTAGAGAATTACGCTAACAAATAAACTGAATAAAACTAAACTGTACACACTATGTCGAATAAATATTTGTGTACTAATTACGATGATCACCTACACGCTACGCCGACGCATATCCAAATGGTTTATTTATAGCACGGGTAATGTTTATGTAAACACAATAGTTAAAAAAATCAGCGTGCCTGTTTAACGAAGCGTACATTCCTAATCAGTTGTTTCTATTAATGGCTGGGTATATCGGGTGATTTAATGCAAATGTTACGGTAATATTATACACAAATACTTGACACAAATTCTTTATCTTCTCCGTTAAGGTTAACAATAAGCATATTTTGACTTTAAGTAACGTAACATTACAATGTTTCTTATTACGTGAGACAATGAATACTAGTATATACAACAGTCAATCATGATAAGTATGTGCTTAGCCATAAATTTAATGAGCAAAACATGATTTATACGTAAAAGATTCACAAACATATAGTGAACGTGAGGTTGTACTAAGTACATTGACAACAATAGAACAATGCAATGTGTATATTGGTCTATAGATAACTTACGACAACATTACAATTGCAATATACTCAACTTGCCTTAATCCACGAACGGAAAAACTTCCCCAAATCCCCTTCCCGGGACTCCCGGCACCAAGAGTGCCGCCAAATACACCCGTACATGCAGAGTTACTTCCTCTTTCCGTCGTGGCGATCTCGATAGAGGCGAGTAATTCGACGGTCTAAAACATATTTGTTCTTTTTCTACGTTTTAATTGTTTTATTACTTTAATTTTACTTTCCATATGTTATTTTCTTACGAGTTTATAAGCGTAGTTGGTGTTTTTTACACCGGTTTTTGTTCTTTCGCCGTTAATTCAGACAGCAATTCGTACACAAAAACAAACGCGGTATACTTCCGGTTTTCGCAACCTTTGTTAATTCCGTCGGAATTATGGTTTTTAACTTCTATTAGGAATTTGAATCCGGAACGTAGACACCATTCCGACTCATGTCAACACTTCGGGAAATATTTTTTCTTTTTATATTGTTTTGTTTTGTTTTGTTTGTTATATAATTACAGTTGGTGCATCTAGCGCTTTCTGCTGTTATTTTCTTATATTTCAGTAACAGCAATGTGGTCGCATTCGCTGGTTGGCTAGACCTGCCGAAAGAAGGCAAACGCTTCTGACGCCCAGGGCTACCCTTACAAGTGAAAAGTATATGGCCCTTTCTAGTTAAAGGTTGTTTGCCAGATACTTCCTGGGATGGGGAAGTCCACCCAAACGAAGGCTACTTCTGACGGTCATGGCTTCGATTCCAGGCGAAAGCAGTGCCGTAGTACAGAAGTCACGATACTTCCAGGTGTTGGGAATGCCACCCCTACGAAGGCTACTCTTCCTACGGTTGGCACACATCCCAGGTGAAAGCAGTCCCGTACCCCACCCACTCCTGTTCACAGTTATAGGCTGCCAGGTAGTGCGGGGGTCACGCCGAATCCAAACTCTCTGCCTCATGGGTAATCTGAAGGTCCTCAGAACAGATTCTATTCACTCCTCCTGGTCACCTTTCAGAGAGTCAGCACGGCCGTAGGGGTATTCTTACTGTATTCTTACTGTATTCAATACCGTTGTTATGGTTAGGGCCACCTAACGAAGCATGTAGTTTCTTCTGAAGGACTCTGCTATTATAAATCGAGACTAGTAGTCGTGAGGAAAGCTAAATAAGACTTCTTTTTATGGTATGGGAAGAGGACTTAGGTTTCTGTGTTGGTACTCGCATGCAAGGGGAAATTTCTGTCATGTCCCACATTCATCTGTTATTATATTTTACTACGTGTTGTATAATCTCAGATTAAATAGAACAGAATATATTATTTTATTGTAAAATGCATAACAATGTGAACATGACAATGAACAAACAGGAAATCAAATCATATGAAAGCTATTAATATAAACATATGGATTAGCTGTCAGGATAAGGCGCCAGACTCAAGGTAATACCTTCACAAACGAGTGTTCTGGTCCACGAATGTAGTCGTGGGTTCAGATCCCACTTCTGACACATACATTTAACATACAAGTAAAATGAGTCAGGGACACTTTCTTTGTACTTCTTTTTCAGTGTTATGTCAGAAACACTTACCAACAATAGGACTGAGACCGTTTTAGGAAATCATACTTTCCTAGACAGTGCTCTATATTGGGATAGGCTTTTTCTTTGGTACGGAAGTCATTCTTTCCTACTTACAGGGCGCTCTATCAGGCTGAAGTAAATGATAACCATTCCAAGAGTGAAGTTATCTAGTAGCCGTCTGGTAAGACAGACCATCCTCAATCAGAGAAGGTAAATTGTAAGAAAACGAAGTATTATCTCTTATTCTGATTAGCAGGCATGTAGGCATTCCATCCTCAAATAGAACTCATTCTTTTATCCAACAGGATCACCCATTTTTCCAAGTTTGTTGTAATATTTGTAAATACTTCTTAAGCATTGTCTGCCTATGTTCTCGATTTTAGAACCTTATTGAATGCTTTTGAATCTTTAGAATACTCTGTGTTTACTAAAAATCGTAAGGAGTATTTAAATTAAAACTATATTCCTCTCTTGGTCTTGCTTAATACCCACTACAGGAGTCTGATACTTGTCTTTAACTAAAGATTCTTGGTAAATTACTTTTGTTCTTTTCTGTCCTTATGGACTTAACTATATAACTAGTTTTGCAGGTAACCTCGTTTGAAGTCAGTACCTACTGTCGAGGTCCGTCACAAGAATTGACCTATCAATGATGATTTTAGTGACTACGGTTTCTCCGCCATGATCTAATGATTATGATAAGTATTCATGGCCTTCGCCATAGCGTTCATAGGTGTCAGCGTTAATTGTAATCAGGTAGCCACAGTCTTAAAAAAGTAAATCAGTTTATTTCGTTATGTAAATTGTTTTCCTTTATCAGGACACCGAATTCAACCTAATGTTTATCCTCTCGCCTTGATGAGTACTCTTTGTGGCAAGTTTAGTATAATTCAGATAAATTATTTTTATGTTTATCCATGTTGATATTTAGCCATGTTACTGTTCATATTTTATGTAGGATAGGTAACTCCGCAAATGTTTCCAGCCCTGGTTACGGTTTAGTAGATGATGATTGCGGGTCTATTATTTATGCTCATCAGACTTGCAAGTATATGAGCATTTATTTTAATTAGCGCCGGTAGTATTTATATCCAGGCGTGTCATTAAGAGGTAGGCGGGTTTTTCGCCCTGCTACTTAGACTCGTCTACCCGGCTTATATGAATACTTTTACTAATATTGTATTTGTTTACAATATCTAATACCCGGCTACTTTGCTCTGTGGGTCGCTTACTTGAAAAGTTAATGATATCAATATATAGCACCACCTTTGTTGATATAGGTTTATATTAACAGAAGGTTTTATTATTTACAGTGGCAGATGCTGTTTTATACATTTGCACATGCAGTTGTTGGCTGAGGCTTCCTTTTTGCTGGTAAGTTGATATGGGGGACGCCCGTGGCTGAGTGGTTAGTCTCTTACTTGATACCACTGCCACTCAAGGCTGTTTTATGATGGTGTCCCGGTTAGCTCAGTTGGTAGAGCTTTTGACCTGTAAGGGAGGAGTCCGTTTTTCGTGTCCCATACCAGCCAAAAAGACAATTGGCATCTTGTTTTTATTGTGAATTTTATGATGAACCTTATATTTCATTGTTTGTGTTTCGACAATGACGTAATGCCACTGTTGACCTTTTTGTCGTCTCTGTTTTAGTGCATTATGTTTTGCTGCTTAAGTATCAGGGTTGAAAGTACATAATAAATTATTAATAGAATATTTTTTGGTTTGTCGTGAATATAGGAATTTTCTTCTAGAAAGTTAGAAACTTATTTTCACCAGAGCCTTAGCACGAGTGATTTATGCGAGTTTCCTCACTGATACACCTGCGTTTTTTTGATTACCCTAGGTTTGATTAAGGTCTCCTTCTGTACCGCTTAGATCTCCAGGCAGTTTCAGTAGTTTCGGAGTATTTGGCTTCCAAGCTGCTGTTCTCAACCATACCTGGCTTTGTTCGCTGTCCCCCTGACTAAGCCTTGTCTGATGGAGTTCTTCGTCATTCATCTCTTCCCTCTGGGGTTGCTTTCCTTGTGTAGTTTATTAGATGCGGTTACATCACATAACACTCTTTTATTGCAGCTAAGATCATTGTCCAGATTTTAGATTCCTTATTAATTCCAGCATCTGGGTGAATATTAATTACTTGTTTGTTCTGATTTTTTACAAGGCTTCTCATCAAATAACTTAGGTAGCGTTTATTTTCCGACGCTGTGCCATTAGTCCTATAACATAAATAAATTCTGAAAATGGGATCTCTTGGAAGCAACAATCACAAACAAGAGATAATTGTAGCAGACTCGGTTTTATTGAGTCTGTTCATGAGAGATATTGTCAAGTGCAACACCTCTCACGCCTCCTAGCACCGGCTTAAGCGATATTAAAATTTAAAGCCACAAATATTGGGTTTGATGATCCCAACGGACCAGTAAGTAATAACAGAGTATGATAATGGACCTTTAGAAAGGGCCGAGCACGACACTTACGAAATATTGCAGTCTCGGTTTGATTGAGACTGTTCATGAGCGGTAGTGAAATATGCTAGCTACCGCTCACGCCCTCTAGCCCCGGGTTGAGCAGAACTCAATATTCATGAAATCAATAGTACACAATTTTAACATTCCCGAAGATGGCATGCATACGCCGGTGGACATGGAGTTATATGCTTCCCAATGTCGTACGGCGTATGGTACCAATATCTTATAAAATTAAATGCCCCGAATAGCGAAATAAACATAATGGGATTTAGTTGGGAGCAGCGGTTATGAAGCCTGCGTATCACAAGTAACAGCCAACAGACTAATTTAAAAAGCAAACAACATATCCTATAAGTGGTTAAATAACACCCAGAGCCTTTTATCGGCCGGAGTAGTGGAACCACTGAATCAAAAATTAAATAAGAAAACAAAAAAATTGAAAATCTACCCACCGATAACTAAATATGAGTATCGGGCTCATCGATCTCCAAAGATCGAATGAATAACAGTACTGATTGCAAGCGCGGGGAGACGTTTTACTGCCGCCACACTGCACAAGCAACGCCACTATGCTCTGAAAAAGAGTATTATAATGGACCTTTAGGAACGGCCGAGCACGACATATACGAAATATTGCAGTCTCGGTTTGATTGAAACTGTTCATGAGCGGTAGTGAAATATGCTAGCTACCGTTCACGCCCTCTAGCCCCGGGTTGAACAGAACTCAATATTCATCAAATCAATAGTATACAATTTTAACCATCCCGAAGATGGCATGCATACGGCGGTGGACATGGAGTTAAATGCTTCCACATGTCGTACGGCGTATGGTCCCAGTATCAAATTAAATGCCTCGAAGAGCGAAAAAAACATAATGGAATTTAGGTGGGAGCAGCGGTTATGAAGCCTGCATATCCCAAGTAACAGCCAAAATACTAAATTAAAAAGCAGACAACATATCCTGTAAGTGGTTAAACAACACCCAGAGCCTTTTATCGGCCGGAGTAGTGGAACCACCGAATCAAAAATTAAGTAAGAAAACAAAACAAATTGAAAATGTACCCAGCGATAACTAAATATAAGTATCGGGCTCAGCGATCTCCAAAGATCGAATGAAAACTACTGATTTGTAGTCGGTGCAACTTTTTACGGCCGCCACACATCACTAAACAAACGCTAGTGTAAATGTCAATAAATACTGAAAATGGGATCCCTTGGAAGCAACACACACAAACAAGAGATAAAAGTAGCGGACTCGGTTTTATTGAGTCTGCTCATGGGAGGTAATGTCAAGTGCAACACCTCTCACGACTCCTAGCACCGGCTTACGCGATATTCTACTTTAAAGCCACAAAGATTGGGCTTCCTGATCCCAAAGGACCAGTAAGTAATAACACTCATTACGTGGTGTGAGTATTAACTTTCATACCCCATCCAATTCCTTCTCCAAGAAGCGAAATCGGGGTTGGCTTGGGTATGAAATAAAACCTCAATTTTGGCTTAAAAGTTTTCATGTTGTAAAATTAAAACATTTAATACTAGGTAATTTTAAACAGGTCATCACATTTTTTCAATGAAAACATGTTTTTAAACGTGTTTTATTGTCGAAATATCCATTATAAAATGCTGCTAATATAAGCTTTTCCATCACTTAATGGAATTAAGTCATGAATGACTGATTTGTAGTCGGGGCGACTTTTGAGGGCCGCCACACAGCACTAAACAAACGCTAGTGTAAATGTCAATAAATACTGAAAATGGAATCCATTGGAAACAACATACACAAACAATAGATAATAGCAGACTCGGTTTTATTGAGTTTGTTCATAAGAGTTAATGCGAAGTACAACACCTCTCACGCCTCCTAGCACCGGTATAAGCGATATTAACCACATTAGGATGCCTATTTGCCGTCAAAAGACTGTTGTTTTAGTTTTCATAAAGGAGATGCTTTTGCTTCTTTTGGTTTCTGTACACCTTTAGCTACTTAACCAAACCATAATATCTGACTTGATTAGCTGTGAAACATTCTGCTTCTGTTACAAGTCTTTTACCATAAGGAATTTTTGCTATTCCAAAATAAACTTTAGACATACAGTCCACTCTCTGTAACTCAAACTCGCTTACTTCGAATTTCCGCTTAAGTCGAATTTTTGTTTGATCAAACACAAGCCGCATTGAAGTTGATTGTGAAGCAAACAAAAGGTGATAATTGCTGAGATGATTTGACTTGTGACACAAAGAGATAAATCATTGTGACATGTTTGTTAATTTTTGTTCTTGTCTCTGATTTTCATGGAAAATTAAGGCTTGTTTTCGAGGAAGTTTGTTTACGATAGTTAAACAAAGGCCATCTCGTGAGTTAAAACAATTATAAGACTTATACTAATTTGACATGGACGAAATGTGTAATTAGTGAAAATATTGTGTCATTGTATACATGTCTTTCTATGTTTTTAATAAAATATGAAATCATAAATATTTTGCTGATTTTTTTATACCAAAACGTTTTCTTATACGGCTTTAACATGCTATGAACGAATATACAAACTGACAAAACGAAAGTAGCAAGCTGAAATACATGTCTCAAATTTGAGCGTGGTAATAACAATCAGTAATTTATTGTAATTGCATTTTCCTGTTTGATCTGAATTAAATTATAACTGTAAAGAAACTTATTCATAAATATAGATGAAGGAAGAAAACATGTGTTTCATTCAAAGTCGGCTAATATCGGTAATATATATGTATAGTGTAAAATTGGTGGGTGGGGTAATAAAACTGAAGATAAGTCTGTCAAAATCGTTTAATTCGAACTTCGGATAACTCAAACTTTTCTCCCGGTCCCTTGAAATTCGAGATACTGAGTGTGGGCTGTATATAATCATAATTAGACAATAATTAATCTGCTATACATATATATTATATGGAAATTCTAAATCATGACGCAAAGATAGAACAAGGTAATTTCAAGCACATATATGACTTCATGTCAGACTCTTGTTTTAGAATTGTGGTAATTCAGGATCTGGTAAAATAAATACATTAGTTCAATGCTGTCAAAACCTTTAGTTTACTATGCCAAGATTGATTTATTTGTTAAACATTATGAGCAGGCCAGATAAAATGTTTTATCATACGTCTTGATCAATAGCAAAAAGGATTAAAATTCCTATAGAAGATATATTAGAATGTTCAAATGATGAGTTTATCTCTGTGATTTAGACTGCGATACTCAAAATATAGCTATTTTTTATGATTATGTTTGTGAACGTAATCCAAATGATGTTATTAATTATTTTATCCCATGCAGGTATAAAAACACTATTGTGTAATTTATGTAACACAATCTTATTACAAAACTCCTAAAGATATCCGATTAAATTGTTCTCAGCGATTTGTCTGGTAAACTTATTAATCTTAATGTAGTTTATATGTCATTCCGATTTGTTTTAAAACATAATTTTTATCTGACAATGATTATATATGACACGTTTAAAAAAGTTACAAAGGCTAATAACAAAAAAAGAAGATGCTGTAAAAGTTGTAGCTGAAATCGAAGAGGATGTAAATGCAAAAATTATTAGACTACTATCCGGAAAGGGAATCAAAACTAAAAACATTCATGCAAGAGTAAACGATTAATTAATGAAAAATAATCTAATTAATAGTACAGTCAGACATGTCTTAAGCAGCCACTCAATGGATAGACCAGTAGTGATTTTTAAAGGCAGGTGGTTGCTAAAAGGTTGATTTACATTGACATTGTTTGAACGGGATATAGAAAATGTGGCTGCTTAAGACAGGTGGTTGCTTAATAGAAATGACCACTAACACAGGTTTGACTGTATATAGAGATGTTTCGAAGTGAACAATATAATAATAGATATGAACATGTACTTATTCAGTTGTTAGATACCCCTATAACAAAACCAGGAAATGCTACTAGACAAATGAAAAGTGGCTATCAATTTACAATATATGATAGAAGTTCTCACTTTGACGCATATTTAAATCAGTTTTCAAGTAAACAAGCTTGCTAATAGAACTGCTTTCGTAGTCGCCGATATAATTGCTTTAATTCATTATGCAGCTTCCTTGATTGATCAAATTCAAAAAAAGCAAAACGGAAAAATAGTTCATGACGGTAATAATCTTCATAGATTTGTTCACGTCATCAGTTTACTGGAAATATCTGACGATTATGCAAAAACAACCGGAACAAATGAATACTTTTATTAAGACAATACAGCTGCAGCTGAATCTCGAAATGACCAAGCTCGTTATAATTTTGGATTGACAACTCGTCAAGCTTTAATCATAACTAATGACAAAGTTAACTCTATAATTCCATTAAACACATATTCATTTTACGAAGGTTTAGAAACAAACAGATGATAATGTGTTAATTTTCAAATCAAGTGGTGACGATGGTAGAGTTATTATTGATAAGTTAGTTTTGTGGATGCCTAAAATGATATTTAATTCTGATGGTTTAAGCTATGTAATGGCAAATCATATGACATCAACAAGATTATCTTATCTTCGTGAAATGATACAAGCAAGCGGAAGTTCTCACCTAACTGAATCCATATTTAGAATAACGGCTGGTGTTAAAAACTTACAATTGGAATACTTCTGTATGCTCTAATTTGTGAATCTACTTGTAAGCCATTTCCACGGTCAACTGTTAGTCCTTTCTCTTTTCTATCTACATGTACTTGTAAACCTTTACCTGTCAAACCACTAATAAAGGATCCAATTAAAGGAATTCCTCGTGATTCAAGAAGTCGAAGTAATTCTCCGTCTTGTTGTTGTTGCTTTGTTAGTTTAATAGGGCAACATGATTTAGACTGTTATTTTTTTTCTTTGCGATGGCGTTAATTTATTTGGTTCAAGTAGTTCTTGTTCTTTATCACTAGGTATAGTTACCATTTCATTTCCAAATAATTTAGAGTTATGGCCCTTGATTATCTGAAATATGCCATAATTTGGCCTCGTTAACACGATAGCGCCTTCATGGTTCATCCGATCTTTTCAAACGTTACCAAATTGTTGATATCAATGAAAGCTCGAACTAGTTTTAAAACCAGCCAGTTTGGACAGCGGATTTATGGCCCTTGATTTTCTGGAATTTGCTATAATTGGGCCACTTCATTCTTCATCCGACCTATTCAAACTTTACCGATTGTTGATATAAATGAAACCTCGGAAGAGTTCGAAAACCAACCAGTTCGGACCAGTAACGCCGGAGTTATGGCCCTTGAGTTAGTTAAAAACTTATATGTTGACTTAACGAGTCAGAATATATAATTTTTTAACTAACACAATAGGGCCTTCATATTTTATTCGATATCTACCAAATTCTTTCAGATTGTTTATATCAATTAACGCTCGAACTAGTTCGAAAACCAACACGTTTGGCCCATTTACACCGGTGTAATGGCCCTTGATTGTCTGAAATAATTTGGCCTCGTTAACACGATGGGGCCTTCATTTTTCATCCGATCTTTACCAATCTGTACCAGATTGATACTATCAATGAAAGCTTGAAAAAATACGAAATCCAAACAAATCGGATAAGTAACACCGGAGTTATGGCCCATGATTTAGTTAAAAAATGCTGTATTTTTCCTCGTTAGGACGATAGATCATTCATTTGATCGGATTTCAACAAAGCTTTGCAATGATGATCAGTACTAAATGATATATAGGGTCCTATAGAAACCACAGCGTCCGAACGCAATGGCATCGTAGGTCCGCACTGTACAGCAAACAAGGACTAGAAACTTCAATGAAAGAGACAAAAACAACAGAAAGAGTGGTGAAGACAGGGTTACCGACTTGGAACGGTCAGTAGGCAATAAGGCCTACTGGTTAGCTTGAATCGATTTTATATGCGCACAATCCTCGCTGTTATCCTGTCTTCAGCGCCCAAATAGACAAGACAGTGTAAACAAAACTACATCCAATCAAAAGGAATTCTCTAACAATAAAGTCCACATCCAGAGAAACTAACTGGAGATACACATACACAATAATAAACATCTCAGGATGTATCCAGAATCGTACTGAACAACCATAGTAGTTGCAGCTAAAGAGAAAACCAATCTAGGGTACGACCAGAAAACCCGAGTGACGAAAGCTCATGCGCCCACCTCCCTTAGTTGGGGTTTCAGGAGATACAATCATAGAGTCCCAAGAGGTAGTCCAGTCATCGCACAAGTGAAAAGTGAAGCGTAATGACTGACTGTAGAGGGGTCAATCACTAAACATACAGTGCCTAATTGTATAAATCGTCATCGCATTTGGGAACCCCTGGCCAGATTTCAGCTAAAGAGGGGCAAGGATGATCAGTATCAAGCCTAGTTATCCATATCATCGCCATATTACGGTTGAATGATTGTTGGCCGAATTATAGCCCTTTAAAGGTTTTAATACACAAGCTGTGTCCAGACTAGTCTCTTCTGAACTCCTCGTCTGATTTCAGTGAATCTTGGAGGGGATGATGAGTACCAAGTCTAGGTGCGCAAATTATCGCCGTGTTCCGGTTGAATGAATTTTGGCACACAATGCCCCTCTAAACGTTTTAATACACACCGTTTGTCAAGACTAGTTTTCCAGAACCTCTGGCTGGATTTTAACGAATCTTGGCAGGTATAATCAGTACCAAACCTAGTTGCGCATATCATCATGTTCCGGTTGAACTATTTCTTAAGCCAATAAAGCGTTCACAGGCCCTCTTGGTGCTCTTGTTCAACTTTGTAGGATTTGTGTTGTTGTTGTTTTCTACCAAGTTACTCCCGGGAGTTAGGGAGTATGCCACGTTACGTCTCTGACATATGACCTTAACCTTTGACCAACTAACCACGACATTAATATCAGTCATTGCTTTAACATTATTACTATTTCTGTAAAAGTTTCAAGATTATAGATCTAATAGTTTTCAATTGACTGTGGTGAAAGTGTTCTCAGGATTGCGTCAGTGTGACCTTGATGACCTACTGACCCCATAAAACAATAGGAATGCTCCTCTCATCAAGGGCTATGTGCAGATGGTAGGTATGACATTGAAGTAATCGCATGGAATTTGTATTTCCATACAAAATCATGGCGAATTTAGCCTACTGACCCAAACAACGATAGGGCTCCTCCTCTCATCAACGGCAGTTACTAAGTTACATATATGCTTGTTGTTACAGAATGAGGTATGAATTTGAACATAATGATAATATCTTTTTCGGGTTAATCATTTCTTTTTCGGGTTAATCATTTGTTGGGATTTCCTTGCAATGTTCTCGTGAACTGTCTTTCGCCTACAACTAGATAAGATATTGAACAATGAGCAAGTTCAGTATAGTACATGTATATGTGATTGGCTCATTGCCTTTGATTACGTTTCGGATTGCGTTGATGCAATATTTTAAGAAAATGGTGACTCACCAAATATGGTAAGAATTTTGTTCCAAAGTCCATATTAAAGTATATTGTAAATTTGCTGGGTTTGACAATGAACATAATTGATAATTGATATGTTACAGGGTTGTGAACCTTGATTATATCAAACTAACTAAATGTTGTTGTAAATGGTTCATCAACACAACTTGTTTAGAGCTTCTCCAGAGAGAGGCAAAGGATACATAGAAATCTGGAAATTTGGTTCTTTAATGTGCATAGAGGATAGACTCCGATTATCGGTACCGCCCGGTTTATGACCCGTCTGACGGACTAGACTATTCAAGGGAAAGCGTCATGCCCAAGAACACACAGAGGAAACAGTGACACCTCTGAGGCTTGAACACGGGTTCAGATGCAAGTCCACTATTCACTGGACCACGCCAGCCCCCCTGTGTCAAAATATGTTGCCAGTCAGTTGCAAATGAGAGAAATAGAGATTATTTACATGTAACTGCTGCAATTGAGTATAGGTAAATCCCATAAGAGATGGTAGGCGTGTAGTTCTTTTACGAACGACTTTATGAGAGTGAGTGAAGAAAAGAAAACATGTCTACCATCAAGTGAATGATGTCCTTATAATTAAACACGTCAGTTATACTCTATTTATTAAATTTAAAGCAGTTGTGTATGATTTTAACTGAAATGTTTATTAGCTTTGACGGGTATTGCGGGGTAACTGGGATTTCAGAGAAATACTGCATCGATATCCTAACTCAGCCCCACTGTTAGTTATGTTTGTATTCAGAGTTAGTTTTGAATATTAGCGATTTACACACAGTTATGTTTGTGTTCAGAGTTTGTTATAAATACTGGCGACTCCTAATTTCCTGTTAATTTTCTTTCATTGAGAAATCCTGTTCTTTCTCACATAGAAATGTAATAAGGCCAAATCAGATACTTCTTGTTTCCACTAAAGTGGCCAAAGAAATTAGGGTATGTCGGTTTGACCTATGTACCAAAAAAGTTGTTGAAAAAGATCAATTTGTTTGTATGATGTATGACGTCATTTGCAACACATGTCAGGTTATATATGATGGTCGATTATTTTGTGGTGGATGCAGACCACCCACTTTTCCTGAGTAGAACCAGTACTGTACACCTCCCGCCATCCGTAAGAATCGACACTTCCTCACTTACAAGTCTTGCTCCCAGCGGGATTCGAACCCGCAACGGTGAGAGGCAAGAAGGTTTACAACGAAACGTCGTTAACCACTCGGCCACAGAAAAGATCAAGGACAGATCTGTAGCTGAGAATTTATCGCTTGTAATTATATCCTATCGAAAAAAATGAAGTAATCGAATGATCGATGGCAGATTTGAGAGAGCTCTTATACTTGTATATGCGCTTACTACATGTGAGGCTTAAATGAATAACATATTTATGAATGTTTGAAAGTATCTTTTTATTATTTGTACATAAACGCATTTCTTCAATTTTGATTGGCTGAACGGTCGAAAACTAGTGTCAACGCGCTTGTTCAGTGAACCGTGTGCATTTCGTTAAGCTATAGTTAGAAACGAGTTTGCATTTGGTAATAAAACGGTTCTATAGCTGTATTAAATGTCTTTTACTTTATTTCTTCACCTTATCTTTAAATACAGTAATGTGAGTTTTAAGAAAAGTATGTACATCTTTAATGCATTTTCAGCTATGAAGACGCCAAATCAAATCTTAAACCATTATTAATCATCAAAGGAAGAAATCATACCTTACCATCTCAGTTTCACGATTACCTAGCAGCACCGAAGAGATGAACCAAAATGAAACTGCAAACATTGAAGAACTTAAGGATCCGATAACCCAAATGTCACATTTCGTCTCGAGAGAGGATCAAACTTATCCTAGTTCCTACAGGATTTGCATCATATTTTATATGCATAAGTTTATTTGACTTGTTGAAACCCTCTGATGAAAACATGATGTCCATGTATGTTATATTGGACTAGAACAATAACTAGAACTGTCACAGAAGGTTATTAATAGCCATGCAAACGAGTACCCTACGACAATATGCTTATCTCTGCTTCATACTTCCTTTTTCTGGCATAGTACCTACAGTCTTGGTTGCGTCATTATTAAACGCTTCAACTGAATTCAATCTACATCTAATAGCTTACACATAAACTGATACTATAGAAAGGCTTTATAGACTTTATTCCTCTTAAACGATACTCCATATTTAGTCACACGCCGTTGACATCGAAAGAATATAGAATCATGTTGAGGTTAACTGTACTCGTTATGAATAATATACAACTTTCCAATTTACGGTTTTTGACAAACAGTGCTTCGCTGATTAAAATAATGATAAAGCTTTACCACCACCAATTGCAGGTGTAGAATGTAATGCCTATAGTAAAAAGTAATCACAAACATAAAACGGTTGACAATAGGGATACCGCCTTGGAACAGAAAGAATATCTTATGATACATGCCATATGGAATTTGATATTGTGATTTTAGAGCAGATGGTGTTCCCTATATAGGTCTATGTTAAATATTTCTACCCTGGTTCACGCAGCGTCAACATTTTAACAAACTTGGAAAAGGACCTTAAACGTATGCGTTTAAAAATATTGTGATTTAAAAAGTCTGTGATTTATATATTTTGATTAATATGTTTTTTTGTAAAAACAGGTTTCTTAGTGAAGACATAATTTTGTTTAGCTATTTTCAGAATCATGTAAGTATTCAGTTTGGCATTTATCATTCCAACTTGTATTTAAATCATGATTTTTGTTGTTGTTTTTTTACTTTGTCAAATATACAAAATGTTTGCTTTAGAAATATTATTCGCTAGGAAGCCTGTATATTTGGATATATAATCTAAATTATATTCCCGTAACATATGTCATTGTATGACGACAGTTTTGATACTGTCTGAGAAATTATTATGACAGGTTTTTAAATATAAATAAATACATTATGTAACCGATACATGTTTTGAGTGTCTTTTACTTGTTAATGTTAAATATGTACAGGGAATGTATTATCGCATCTCTATCTCCAATTTCTGCATTTCGCAGATTCACTGTCCCTCTTAACTTAGCTGTTGTTATATTATTTTTGTCGTTGTTTCGTTGTTGTTGTTTTAAATCATTATATTTGTTACTTAATTGGTTTATTGAGTTATTTGTTGGTCCTTTGACAGCAATTAGTTTTGTAAATGAGCTATTTGTTGATATGTTAATGCCATATTATTATTCAAACTAAAATTTTCTAGTTTAAGTTATGTAATGATATATATGTAAAATGATTGTCCGGCTGTAAATTGTCGACGCCGCTTTGCTCGCCTCCAATTTAGATCAATATTTTTACCTATATATGAAATACTTTTTTATAGACCTCAAATAAGGTATCACTTATTTGATTTTTAGGAAATTCAAATATACACCTCAAATAAGTTTTAACTTATTTGATTGTTAGGAAATTCAAATAGATTCAAACAATATAGCTGGTTGTAGGTTTGAAACAATGATTATGTTAAAATATTACGAAGTCTGTTGATTTCTTTTAATAAGTCGATAATCTTTTGTTCTTCTTTATTTTTTTCTTATAACAGCACACTTATTACACAAGTAACCATTGGCACTTGTACCCAAATTACAGACCACACACGGTCTTAATTTGCATCTTTTAATTAAAACACTTTGTCTGCCGCAATACTCTGAATAATTAGTATGCTTAGCTTCGCAAGGTTTGTGATTTCCAACTTTTAGGAATTTACACATGTCGTCCATTGTATTTATATTTATGTGCAATTATTTCTTTAATTAAACAAAAACATTTGTATTAAAAAATATGGAAAAAATAATCGTGCAAATAAAAAACTTAGGGAGGAAGAAAGAATAAACGAAAAAGAGTATACATCTTTTATTACTGATATAGAGCAGTTAAAACCTCAAACACCACAATCGTCGGCGCTGGAAAACTTGCGCAAGAGAAGACGTGCAAAGAAAAAACGTAAGGAAGAAGTGGAAAAAATTAAATCGCAGAATAAAAATATTGACACACAAAAGAAAAAAGTAATAGGTGAATTAAAAGAAGTTTTCAACACTGAACTAAAACTAGTTGATAAACCTAAATGTCGATATTTTAGAGCATACGAATCAGACGCAACAAAATATAATGTCATCCGCAGGTTGTTTAGTGCTAAAAAACGTGTCGTAAAATAACATATAATCGGGGAATTATCAGAGCTCAAAAACTTAAAAGCTGAGATTGGTGTTACTGTAAAACTTAAATCAGGTGAAAAACATGTCACTGCAGTATTGTTTAGTGATCCAGAAGCACTACTAAGCCCTAATGGAATAAAACAGTTTTACGATGATGCAACTGCACATATAGACGAACCATTATTCTATCTAAACATAGCAAAATATGAACCACTAAAAGGATCTTCTTACATTCCACTACCTGAAAAAATATAGTAAACAAGCTACAATCAATGTAACAAATGAAGACAATAGATGCTTTGAAGTATCACTAGTTTCTGCACTATGGCCTAACACAAATACTCATTATATTTTGTTGCGTCTGATTCGTATACTCTCAAAAATCCACATTTAGGTTTATCAACTAGTTTTAGTTCAGTGTTGAAAACTTCTTTTAATTCACCTATTACTTTTTTCTTTTGTGTGTCAATATTTTTATTCTGCGATTTATTTTTTTCCACTTCTTTCTAACGTTTTTTCTTTGCACGTCTTCTCTTGCGCAAGTTTTCCAGCGCCGACGATTGTGGTGTTTGAGGTTTTACCTGCTCTATATCAGTAATAAAAGATTTATACTCTTTTTCGTTTATTCTTCCTTCCTCCCTAAGTTTTTTTTATTTGCACGATAATTTTTTCCATATTTTTTAATACAAATATCTTTATTTAATTAAAAATATAATTGCACATCAATATAAATACAATGGACCACAATCGTAAATTCCTAAAAGTTGGAAATCACAAACCTTGCGAAGCTAAGCATACTAATTATTCAGAGTATTGCGGCAGACACAATGTTTTAATTAAAAGGAGCAAATTAAGACCGTGTGTGGTCTGTAATTTGGGTACAAGTGCCAAAGGTTACTTGTGTAATAAGTGTGCTGTTATAAGAAAATATAAAGAATAACAAAAGATTATCGACTTATTAAAAGAAATCAACAGACTTCGTCATATTATAACATAATCATTGTTTCAAACCTGAAACCAGCTAGATTGTTTGAATCTATCTGAATTTCCTAAAAATCAAATAAGTTAAACCTTATTTGAGGTGTATATTTGAATTTCCTAAAAATCAAATAAGTTAAACCTTATTTGAGGTGTATATTTGAATTTCCTAAAAATCAAAAAACTTAAACCTTATTTGAGGTGTATAAAAATGTATTTCATATATATGTAAAATGATAAATCCGGGTGTAAATTGGGGGCGAGCATAGCGGCGCCGACAATTTACAGCCGGACAATCATTTTACATATATATTAATGTCTTGAGACAATTTAGCATTATTCGAAGACAAAACATTAATTAAAGTGTCATATTCAAACTTATTAGAATCACATGTAGCAAAAAATGTATCAAACAAATTTTGCAAATTGATTCGATCCATTATTCGTAATATAATGCAAATAGAAGCATGTTTGAACGTGTCTAAAGGAAGTCTTTTATACCCAAAGAAGACCTACGCAAATTGACGCAGTTATTAAAGTATAAAATTGTGAAAAAAATCATGCCTAACTCCCAAAATAATTTCAACAAAACAAAACAATTTATTCATGAAACTGGGGGAGGTTTTTTCTTAAACATTATATAACTAAATTCCACAATACCAGTACAGTGGTTTATTTTTCCATTATTAACACATGGTTAATTTCATCTTAGATTTCACATTATCATCAACCAAGCATGACAATTACGCGGATAATACCACCTGAACGTAACCCATGGTTACGAAAATGTATTGACAATAATATCACAAGACAATCAATAGTACGCCTATTAACTCGTGACATTTTAGGATGACCTAATTTGTAAAATGTCGCGACATTTATACAAAATTATTTACTCATAATTCATGTAATAAGTGTGTCACGTATATCAGTTATGTAAGTAGGAGTATTCATCTTAGTCATGATGAAATATAATGCTGTTTATATTAATCTAAAACATGTCATTAAAGGAGAACCCTCCAATTTTCTATTTTAATTAATAAGTCAAGTGGGTGGCATGCGCTCAATTACTACCACATACGGGTGAAACAGACGACATATTATAATTATCCGATGTGTATGTGTTTAGTAGTTTTATTGGAGGTACCATCCGTGATATAACAAAATATAATCCTAATGTTCTTCAGAAAAAAATCATTGCATGGATATATAAATTGGATTAGCTTCATGTTAATGTTAAATATGATGTGTTGCGCAGATAACTGTGACACTATTAATATAATACATTATATGCAGTTGCTTCCCTTGAATCAGTCTCAGCCGAATATCTGGATTAATAATTCACATGAAAATGTTTGAAAATGGCCTACATATTTTGATATGGATTCCAATACAAATGTTGTAACTTAGTTTAAATAAAGAAAACCGACTGCTCATGCGTTATATTTTGGCGCAAATGTTGGCGCTTTAAATGGAGCAATATACCTCCGGGAGGTTATTACTCCCTCATGGAGCAAAATACCTCCCGGGAGGTAATTACTCCCTCATGGAGCAAAATACCTCCGGGAGATAATTACTCCCTCATGGAGAAAATTACCTCCGGGAGGTAATTACCCACGGTACTTCTACACTACTCGCATAAATAACTGAACACCTTTTTAGTGTTTTTTTTCATCTTGATCATCGCATGCAAGCGTTAACACTCATTATATACATGTACAGGTTATTTTATCTAAACAATGATACACATTCGTTTAAAAATCGATTGTTTACCATCAATCAACTATCCCCATATAGCATGCTGACGTTGGATCGACGTTGGCAATAAGGCGCAACGTTACGGTCGGAAATTATTCTTGACAGGGGACATGGGCTCAAATTCCCTGCCTGGAAATTATATTCACCCGAGCCGTTAGGCGCGGGGGAATATACTTTCCAGGCAGGAAATGTGAGCCCATGTTCTCTATTCTTATTCAATTTGTCATACTTCGAAGTTGTAACCATTTATTTAAGTAAGAAAAACAGCCAAAAACACGATTTTATTTTTATTGCGCCAATTTCTAGGTAACGTGCCTCTAACTAGACGTTGTTCATTTTTGTAACGTCATCGCTCTAACGTCGTTAAATTTGGCGGATCTTTTAATAAAATAAACGTATTGTATCACTATGTTAATGTTTTATTATTTGTAAAATTGCCAAAACAAATACACTTACGATTATTTCAGACTTTTACACACAGTGGAAAGCGCAGAAATGCGATAGGAAGGAAACAATAGGCTGTTTCAAAAACGATTCGGCAACGTTATCGTCGCCGTTGTTTTACAACGTTAATCCCGCGTTGAAGCGTTGGCCCAACGTTGGTTCAACGATGTCTCAACGTTGGTCCAACGTTGAGACATCGTTGTACCAACGTTGGGCCAACGCTATACAACGTTGGGCCAACGATATACAACGATATACAACGTTGGACCAACGTTGCAGCTGACGTCGAGCCAACGTTGGTACACTGTTAGCCTGCTAGCTGGGTCAGACCTTCAGTGATTCTCATTTTACACGTACATTTCCGTCATGTATTTCAATACGCCACGGAAAGAAAACAGCGTGACCTGTGACAATATGTTTGACATTGCAAGCTTTGATCAAACAGCTAAGAATACAATACAAACAAAAACACAAACGCCTTCGTTAGCACTATGATCTTTTTAATTTATTGATCTTAAACAACTTTCACCATACAATAAAATGGCTGGAGGTATACAGTTTTGGTTCTACCCAAGAATAAGTGGGTGGTCCGACTCATTCACACACACAATTTTATTTCTTTTTTAAATCAACCGTTATGCATATCAACAGCGCATTGGAAATATAACGTTAAAATCAAAACAAACGCTAATAAAACGTCTGCTCGCTGAGCATTTAGATCATACTGTACTATGATCAGAAGCAAAACAGCATTGTTCAATGAAATTGCATTAGCCGTAACTTTAAGCTTATAAAACATAGTATAATTACGTTGATAAACATTAAACAACTTTCATAATTAAACATTTACTAAATTAGATACAAGATGTTTTGAAGGAATTCAATAGGTACACACACACAAATGTATCGCTTCTTGGGGTTGAACATCGAATTGACACTTAATTACAATTTCTGGTAATATAAAACCAGCAATTTACTCATGGTCCTGTCGTGTGATTATAACGATGTGTCCTGCACACAAAAAATGAACCCTTTTAGTTTCAATTTCGTGAATTTATTGACATAAACTTATCTGAGTCTATGCTTGCGTGTTCATGTATAAATTTCATTGAAATGTTATCATGTATACATTGAACGAAAATCAGACATAACATGCTTTTATATGTTTTGCTTACGGACAGTGTCTCTTTAGGTTTAATGCTATTGTGTCAAAGCGAACGTTAGCATTGTTTATCTTATCTATACTCAACATTCATTATATATCACAAATGTTATCAGAAGAATATCAAATAAAAGTAACCAATAGATGGACTTGTGACAAAGCGAACGCTAAATGTATAATTATGTATCAAATTAAAAATTCCCTTGTCCACATTGTAGATCAATGCACACATTGTCGGAATTGCGCATGTTACATGCGCATGAAAAGTTCATTTTACAACAGTCGATATTTGAAATGACCGGCACAAAAGGCCACAATTGTGGTAAAATGCACCACAATGGTACATTTTGCCACAATTGTGTATTTTAAAGCCTGTCATTTACAACTACTAAATATATACCATCCTAACATCAATTCTGGGTGTATGTTATGTTATTACTTTCTTTATAATATTCCTTATATGCAACAAACATCGTGAATTCCCAAAGATTCTGGTTTATGTCAATGCATGTGCGAGTCGGTGTTTATTAGGCTTCCATTGGTAATACTTTCATCGCAGAATCTAGATGCGGCTGGTTCCTACGGACGCAGTGGACGGCTGCAAGCTGGCATATTGATGCTATGAACTCTATCAGCTCACCAATTGCTATTGCGGACATTCGAAGCCAGAGTCCAAGTTGGCCGCCAATGTCAGATATGAGATTCTGAGACTGAAACGAGTTTGGAATCGGAATTAATGTATCAGTGATATTATGCTAAATAGTAACATACTTAAGGACACCAGACTATTATAACAGTATCAGTGTTATTATTGTTATTTTAAGTTATAGTATTTGTATTATATTGTATATTGTATATAGTAATTAGTAGTAGTAGTAAAAGTAGTAGCAGTAGTAGCAGCAGTAGTAGTAGTAGTAGTAGTAATAGTAGCAGTAGTAGTTATAGTAGTAGTAAGTAGTAGTAAAAGTAGTAGTAGTAGTAGTAAAAGTAGTAGTAGTAGTAGTAGTAGTAAAAGTAGTAGTAGTAGTAGTAGTAGTAAAAGTAGTAGTAGTAGTAGTAGTAAAAGTAGTAGTTATAGTAGTAGTAGTAGTAGTAGTAGTAATAGTAATAGTAGTAGTAATAATTGTAGTAGAAGTTGTAGTCGTAGTCGTAGTTATAGTAATAGCAGTAGTAGTAGTAGTAGTAGTAAAAGTAGTAGTAGAAGTAGTAGTAGTAGTAGTAATATTAGTAGTCGTAGTCGTAGTAGTAGTAGTAATAGTCGAAGTCATAGTCGTAGTCGTATACATAAGCAAGGTTGTAACTTGAGACATGAGTTATGAACTTTTTGTTCTTCTATAAAACAAACAGAATTGTATTAGGCGTCATACGTGATTATTTAATTAAAATAAATATATCAGTTGTGTGAAAAACATAGGTCGTGAATCAGGAGATTAGAATATATATTATCCTCAAATAAGTATATTGTAAATGCACATATGTTCGAAAAATATACGTTGTCTCAGTAAAACTATATACTTCGTCTTAACATATTTGTATATTTCATTCGCAAATATAAAGCTCTAGATCCATATGTCAGTCTGAAAAAATAAACATTGGCTCTCTAAAGATGAAAATTCTGTACAAAAAAGGTTTTTGTAAATTCAAAACAAAAACAATGTCGCTAAAAATATAGTTCATAGACACAGTTTTGTATTGTTTTGTCAGGAAGTAAAAAGGATGCATAGGAAGTCCCTTGTGCGTGTCCTTATTGTTGTTGTTGTCCGTCCGGCGTCACACAAAATTAACATTTGCGTATACGCACTTTTTTCTTCATTTTCCTTCATCAAACTACTGATGATATATATTTAATGACAACAGTAACGTGACCTTATCGATGTACAAATGTGAAGGACAGGTCAATGTCAAACTATGGGTTTAACTGTCATGTTTTGCCTTAGTTTGGTCCACTTTATCATTTGTTCATAATTGTTAACAAACCTCATACGCCTTCCTTTGTTCTACCTTCTCGTAGATCATGTCTCTGAAGAACATGTCCAGTTTAGCAAGCGTGTCTTCGCTGAGGAAATATAAACGGCAAAAATAAACATTCATCAAAAACGTGATGTAAAACAGAAGCGTGTTAACTACATGAATAGTATTAACGCTTTAATCCATTAGGGAGTATGGCCCCTCATGTGGTATCCCATTGAAATTACATTTAAAAAACATACAAATTAGAACTCAACTAATCCAAAATATTTTACATAAAACGTCCAGGTTTAATATGTCAATACGTTCATGTAGACAGCGTACACTTGAATAATAAATGTAAAAATAATAAACATGTATATTAATTAATTCTTAGCTAAATGATATAAGCAATGTATATTTAATGCATATGTTGGATGCTGGGAGATTTAAACGAAGTATACATTAATTGGTCATGGACATTTTGAATAATATTATATATTGTAGTCAATGTTTGTGTTCGAATGCTACTTTTACATGTATTGGGGTAAACCTGAGCAGAATTCGTCGTAAATCTGTTTAGCGCTACGCCATCTTTCATCTGCAAGTTTACCATGCATGGCATATTTATTAAGAAAGATAAATAACATATATGTGTCGGACTTCTAAAGCCCGATAATAAAATATGTATTTTGTTGTGGTTTGAACTAATTGTTCAGTCCATTTTAGGCTGTGTATGAGGATCAAGTTTTAGTGGTGGAGGCAGAAAACACATTTATTCCTGGGTAGTGCCAATACTATATACATGTTACCATCTGTTAGAATCGATACTTTCTCACTTACAGTTGAAGCATCCAATGGCCAATGCGAGATGGTTTCAAACGCGGCTCATTGCTGCGGGTTTGAATCCCACTATGAGTGAGAGAGTGTTTGTCCTTAAGACAACAATGCAAGCATATGTTGCCAAATTAATGTTGCAGTGAAAATAAGGAATTCTAAAGAAATAATTGCATTGCAAACCAAGTATTATACTAGTAACACAGTGAACAAATGTGTTATTAAATGGAAAGTATCATTAAGTAGTATGAAATAAGTAGCACAGACCAAGATTATAGCTGAACTTAATAGCACGTGTGTAATTAGCAGTAGCTGGGAGAATCATAGATCTTATGGTGGGTACCGATCCTTTACACAATATATAAATATCAGGATAGAGCCCCATCTAGAGAGGTTTTTGAAGACATCAGGCACTGCTTATTCATAAACAATCACCTTATTTCAATAGATTAAACCTTAAATACCACGCCTGCATGCATAGCACTCACAAAGTGACGAATGTCTGGTCGATAAGGTATTTTAGTACGAATGTCCATGTTTCAGCGATATATTTTTCTGATATGTTTACCTTTCGAATTATCTCGCGCTGCTTCTTTCCGTATTTGGAAACTTGCACCCGCCCTCAACTGACACAAAAAAACAACGTCAACCGGCAACTGTCAGGTGTGTGAATAGGAAGGGTTTTCAAATACGAGACGAGACGTTACACGAGAATGTTCCGAAAGTAAACAATCAAAATGTCTGAAATTAACAGTGGCTTTCGAAAACTGGTTATATCGACGTTTCTTCAGAAACCTCGCAGTAAAAGTGCGTACGGGGTTCTACCTATCAATCTAATGCGCCATGAGTATCACGTCTAGTGTTGAATTAACACATGGTAATACTGTAAACTGTTTTCACATTGTGATAATTCAGGCAATGCAACTGAACGCTTTACTTTTGCTCTTTCTAGCATCAACATGCAATTACTAAAAAGGATTCGCGAATATTACCGAAAATAAAACCCGGATCTACAGTAAACTGAATTAGTACGTTTGACAATACTCAGTTTGTTAGTTTGCTTCATTTTCCATTAAAATACTACACATAAAAATGTATGTTTAAAATATAATCAGTGTGTCTTAAATGCCATGTGATGTATGGTGGAGTAATAGATAAACGTGCTCACCTAGACTTGTTTATGACTCCGCCATATTCTCGAGGATATCGTGAATAGAGCCGGATTTCACTCTACCCTTGAGGGGTGGTCTCCTCAAATCATCTGTTAACTCATCTCTTGTTAAAGACACTCTCTTTGAAGGAATTAGGGGCTTAACGTTCACGTGTTTTACCTCTTTATCTTTCATTACATTGGTTTTCGCCATTATGAATCTGAATTAAAGGTGTATTAATTTAAAAGGTGTCAGTGCAAGTTGTTTGTTTTAGTAACATAATTGAGGTATAACGTTTAAAACTCTGTAAACTATCATTCTTTACACTATATAAATTTAAAATCTAACATCATACTTAACACACATTTTATGCAATTATTGTGAAATACGTGTATATGTATAGCCATTTTTGTTAAAGTAATATGTAGTGTATTGAACAATATATACTCAGCAAAAATAAAAAGAATCCACTTTGTTTTCCTGCAAAATCTGAGACTGTAAGAAAAAAATAAACATTGAAGCATGGTTTTCTTTTAATAACATCTTTGTTTGATGTTCACACAAAATTTCATCGAAATATATCGAATAATTAAAAAATAACTCACACTTTAAAAACATAGGTGTGAAAACTTAACAAATGTAAAGGTTAGCGAGGATAGCACACATTTAGCAGTCTAAGTTCATTCAAATACACTGACTATATACACAAAACCTCGCTAACATCTCATGAGTTCACCGTTACACCGAATACTCTCATGAATGCGACGTCGCATGCTTCTGACGTAACGACTGACGAAGCATCGAGCATATTTGGGACGTCGTGTACGTCAGGATGACCCCATCCAAAGTGTTCAGGACTTTGCAACAGCCCTTGTCCGCGAATGGAAAGCATTAGCTCCAGACTTCGTCATTCGTTACGTCAGAAGCATGCGTGTTTTCGGTGTAACGGTGTACACATGAGATATTTGCGCGGTTTTGAATATTTTTCAGTGTATTTGAACGGACTTAGACTGTTGAATCTGTGCTATTGTCGTTAACCTTTGCATTTGTTCAATTTCGTTAATTTCGTTTTTACACCTACGTTTTAAAACTGCGATTTATTTTTTTATTATCATCAAACAAAGATGTTATTAAAAGAAAATTATGTTACAATTGTTAATTCTTTCTAACAGTCTCAGATTTTGCAGGAAAACAAAGTGGATACTTTTTATTTTTGCTGAGTATATATACACACTCGACTGCATCCGTCTATGTTTGAACATCTCGCAATTTCCAACTCGCAATTTCGCGATTACGATTACATGTACCCGACAGAGTGAGAATATTCTGCCAAATAGTGTCGAATGCTCTCTCTGTCGTGTTTATGATGAGATCTCAATCTTGCAATAGTAAAAGGTCGTCTCGCAGTCATGCCCTTAAGAGTATCTTTACAAATTTAATTTGGTTGCATGAATGGAAACAGTCCTCATTTTCGAACAGATATAACAATACTGTTATTCAAGGGTGAAAACTCGCAATCTCGCGATATTGCTCGCAACACGAGATAGTGGGAATGCGATTTAACCTACAACACTTTTTTCTCTAGATCTCGACCTTACATAAAAGAACAAAAATGCGAGCATAGAAGCAAAAATGACGAAATACTTCTATCTCGCGTTTTCGTATTTTCGAATCACATGTCGTCCGATTCTCGCATTCTCGCTATGTCGGGTATTAGTTTAATCCTATTTATTTTACATCGATTGCAAAACAAGGTTATGCAACTTAGATTAATCAATCTCGATGGCTTCCTGGGTAGAACCAGTACTAAGCAATGTGGATTAATTATCTTGATCAAGGATAAATAACGTGGCCGCGTCGAGGATCGAACCCACAACCTCTCTATCTGGAGTTCGGCGCATTACCACTGGACTACACACTCCACTCGGGTATTATGGGAGACCATGTGATTTCGAGGTGTTTAAACGGGATTCTGTGCAAATTGACAAATTTCACTTCAAACATTTAAACACGAATGCATTTTCACTCATTGTCTCTTCTGTATAAATAAATGTCTTGTAATATTAACACATATATTAATTTCAAAAAACCTAAACAGACGACAACAAGTACAAACTCATACTTACCTTATTTACAGAAAATCTATAAACACAACTTGTTTCTTCTAAGAAATATCACCGTCTAATATAAAATATTCCATTCGTCATTCGTAATGCTGATTTGTCGTTATAGAAATCCTCGTTCTAATACGTATGCATTAGCATATGAATGAAATGAATTATTTCTAACTGAGCGCTTAATTTATCGATATCTGTATTACGACGTTATGATATAGAAAATCAGTTACTAATTACTGCATTCAATTAAGTATCGTTAACATAAATAATGCAGAATATAATATAGTACATATTCAAATTGAATGTATTGTATTGAATTTAATAGAAAACTTTATGTTAAGATGATAGCCCAGTTAGTTATTTCAGTCATCTCTGAGGCCTTTTTAGACTATTGGTACTCAGCCTGTCTATACGTATTATGCATATGTCTTACTTGCTTGCAGACATCAGCTTGGGCAGATTAGGCCAAATAAAGCATTCACAAACGATTAGTTGGTTTTATTTGCGCGCTTTTACACGCGCATAAAGTCGAAGTTACACAGTTTGACGTCTGTTGGTGCCTCTCACAAGTTAAAACTAATAAATGAACGCTTAATTGACTTGAAATCACGTTTTTATCTTCAGTCGCATAACATAAAATATTTCCAAGTCTCGCCAAAGTCGGCCCTGTTGGGGCGATTTCAAACTAAAGTATTCCGTTTTCCCCCATGCCTTGGTTCTGAAGATCATGGCGTTTGAAAGAAATCAGAAATAGGCCGGATGACCGAGGCTAGAGATAAACACGGTTCGTGTGCGTGTTCAAACGCGACAGAACATTAGGTTTGTTTCTCCAGCCGTTGTTGAGCTCACTGAATTCATTTAAAACTGGTCAGAATGTGAGAGTGCACGCGTATACTAGTTCAAATGTTGCGCTTCCAAGACACCGATGTTTCACTCTTAATGTTATTGGTATAGGAGTATAAAACGACTATACGATTGACTTATAACCCACTTTTTTCGATTTCCTTTGTTAGATAATTTACTACGTTTATGATTATTTTATGAATTATATCACAGCAAGTAAGCTTGTAAGCTTGATTCATTTGATATAGCAAGTTCAAATGTATATCAGTGATTCTAGAAACAGTCGAATAATCAAACAATTCATAAGTCAAAACTATTATATCAGTGTTATCGGTCTGGTTTTCTTTTTTTTCTTTGACCTCAAGGTTAAAATGTATTACTTTAAACCATCATACTGTTGCATCAGTGGCCGCTTACGTAGAGTATACCTGTAATATCCACTGAAAACAGCGACAACCTAATTTGCCGGTCGCTATAGTATAAGTTTCTAAATAGAGTTTTTATATGGAGAAAATAAATGACCCTCATCATTACACCCCTCACACTGTACAACCGTGTTATTATATGTTTGATAGTAGATATGGTGCGGAGGTTCTTTCAGCTGGGGACCTTGCCCGCTGACCCTTAAATCAATTGGCCAACCTTTCTTACCCAGTCAGTTTACTCATGACGTGTCATGAAATTTGTTCAAGGGGTAGTAAGAGGAATTTTGAAAAAGATATTTCATTATTCTGTCATGGTGACCTTGACAATTGACCTCAAATTAAATACGTATCCTTATCACAACACAGGGCAGTCAAACCATAAACTTAAAGTTTTACGAGATTAGTTATAGGGGAGAATAGTTACAGTACATTAAAGACAGTTGTGTGTATGATCAGGGCCTGGTGACCTTAACCTTTACCTACTGACCTAAAATGCAACTCATGATAATGCATTATCATACCACAGGCAATCAAACAATGACGTATATTGAGATTTTCATCAAGGAATGTGGAGTTACAGTGCGGCAATGTGATTCATGATCGGGAAAGGATGACCTTGACCTCAAAATCAAACAGTTAATTGTCTCAACACAGCAGTCAATCCATAGTGAAAGCGACATGAAGTTCATTATAGAGTGAACAATGTCTAAGTCAACCAAAGGGCATACTTCTGTAATAAGGTTCGGTAATCAATGATGGGTGTCACAAAATGTCACGGGTAGAGCGTATTGTTCATACATAGCTCTTGTAAGTTGTCGGTTACACCCAAATCTATTGTTCGAGTTGAAACAATTTCACAATATTCATGATCTCTTAATGTAACACGTAAAAGCGTGCACATTTTAAGTGGGCCGCCAGAGAGGCCGTGTCATAAGTTTAGTTTGGTGTTAATGCATGTAAACGTATAGGTATATTCTTCCTTAAACGGCAAAATTGTATAAGGGGGCCTCTCGTGTAGATTCAATACTGCAGATTTAGCCACGTTTGTCACGGACTGAACGGGGAAATAATGGTTTGGGCGTTATGTTTGCTATAAAACCCATTGTCTTCTAGCTCTTGCCGGGATTGATTGAAAGTTACTTTGTTTGAACAGAGATTGGACGGCAAAATTCACAGGCAACATGTGGTTAGTATTTATTTTCTCAAACTTTTATCGTACATTTGTATTCAGTGGGCGGCGCCATCTTGTTTGGCGGTTACGACATCCGGTTAGCATTGATGTTTCTCAAACATTAACTTTAGATTAGCATATGATTTTGAAGTTACTTTATTAGATGTAATTATTGTAATTGATCATTAATTGTAAAACAATATTAATTTGATAACAGTGGATAATAGGTGCATTAGTTAACGTTGGCGTATAAATCAGTGATGGTAATACACGATTGTTAACATTAGTTAACAATGAGATGAGTGACTAGGATAAATGTTCGACGCGTATGCATAGCGTTGTATAATGTGGTCATTAGTTGACATGCGTGCATGCATAACTCAGTGAGTGTAATATATGAGTGATTTGATAATGTTTATATTACATGTATTAGGTGCATTGATTAACAGCGACGTACATGGCATATACGTGGCGTTGTAGAATATGTATACATTGCTACTCATCATTAGTACAGCTTACATATATTGATTGATTAATGATTTGTTTGGGTAATGATAATTATGCAAGATTGTTATGTTTGTCAACCGACATCTAAAACGTATGTATAATTACAGCCTAAGCCATCCAGGGTTGGAAATAAGCCATCCAGGATATAAGCCATCCAGGGTTGGAGTAAGCCATCCAGGTTTGGATATTCCGGAGTGGTGCTAAGCTTCCCACGATTAACGTTTACGAGCGGTGGAGACGGTCCCCGTACCTGCGCAGTATGGCAAGGTTTTATTAACGTCAATCCCCGGGACACAAGGTGGGCCGTTACCAGTCCTCACTGGAGGAACAACACCCAACATCTCAGTGGAGGTTAACTATCATTACATCGCGTTATCAACCCTTACAGAAGGCATTTGATGACACTCATTCATTGAATTCGCGCATCATCATCTGCATGAGCTCTCGCGCATCACAGTTATCGCGCTAGATTAACATTGTTATAGCTTTAACAACACTTTAGGGTCTTAGACATTCAGTATTTATAACAATACTAAGAACGCCTTAAACGTTCATGAGAACATTATTTCATAGTTCATTTGTGTATTCGATTGTTGTTTTTAGATAATTGTATATATATTAAACATATTTTAAAAGTTGCATTAAACTTATGTAAATGCATTCACCGTCATTGATTCTTTCCTGAGTTAGCCCATCCACTAGGTCATCCTGTGACAATGGGTGATGTTCAGGGACATAGGGTTATAAGTTGTTATGTTTACATGATGTTTGCGAACATGTTTGAGAAAAATGTGTTAACATGTCCTTATACTTATTAAGTCAAACATAGGGAAATAATTATGTAAAAATTCAATGATTGGTGATTGTACAGGGACTTAAGGTCATCAGTTTTTATGTGTACATGACGTTTAGGAACAATCGAAATTGTTTGAGAAAAAATGTGTTAACAGGTCATTATACAATACTAGAGTGGAAAAGTCAAAGTCAAACAAAGGGCCATAATAATGTAATGAATTAGGCAATCAATGATGGATGAAGTAGAGGGAAATAAGTTCATCAGTTGTTATGAGTATATAAAGTTTGGGAACAATCATACAAAAATGCTTGAGATATGCAAGTATTGAACAATGTGTTACGGGACGCATCGTGACGCGACCACGGACGCGACGGGACGCAAATCGAAGTCATAGAAATGGCCATAATTCTGTAATAAATTAGGCAATCAATGAGGGTGACGTAGAGTGACATAAGGTCATCAGTTGTTATGAATTTATGAAGTTTGGGAACAATCCATTCAAAAGTGCTTGAGATTAATTATGCAAGTGATAACAATGTGTTAAGGGACGCGACGAGACGCAACGGGACGGGACGTTACGGACAACGTGATACTCATATAGCCCCTAGTTGACTTTGTGAAAGCGGGGGTATAATTAAACAGAAACATGTTTAGTTCCTACCTAAACACAACATATGTCTTGTATTTAAAATCAATAATAACAATGTTGTAAATTCTAACACAACCTCCGCAGTCTTTTATATACACAAAGCAGAGAGACAGCTGTATGTTATTCTAAGATAAAATACAGCTGTTCCATTAATTCCGCGCGTACATTTCATCCGTTAGAAGCGCCACGTTACATAACGTCACTTGGTAAGTATACGTCACGAAGACAAACTTGCCAAGCTCCCAAACCGTGCAACCCCACCCCCGATATAAATCCATCATATGCATCAGTACATACAGCGCTATATGACGTAAGCAATGACATAATTGTTTGTCACGTGACTACTAGGGTATTGAAACGCAGAACTTTGCATACGGGGACGCCCAATGGAACAGCCTGTAAACATAGCAGCCTGATTACCTTGACCTCCGAGATAATATAAAGTGCCCCAACAATAGCGTAAACAATGTGGTTATTGTTGTGTTAGAATCGAAATAATTAATACGTACCTGTATTTCATCGGTGAATAAAATACAGTTAGTCGTTCGGATGCGAGTAATTAAATTTAATTACTACGCCTCCGAACTCTAAACTGTACTTTATTCACCGATAAAACACAGGTATATATTTATTATTTATTAAGCAAGCACAATACAACAACACTAAATGTATTAAGAACAATTAACACACCTACCAATCTACTAATGATTGCATTTCAGCATAGCTTCTATTTTATTTAAATCGAACAGAGAAAGTGCCTCGAGTTCAACATAAGCACTGCACATCTGTGTATCTCTAAGACCTGTGAGTTTGGATCTTTCCTTCTAGTTACGTGATTATCTTAGTGCTTTGTGTAAATTATTCTACATGTGTCACAATATAGTCCATTCAAAACTATTGCCATTCGCAGCAACATTGTTTTCCTTAATTTTCTCAGTGTTTACTAATGCTCAGGTATATACCGTTTTTTAATGTTATGAGAGTCACACTGCAAATTATAATTGTAAATACAACGTTTCAGATACTCAGATTACATACAAAATACATGATATAAGTCAGTTCTACCGTTTCCTTACCGCATACGGTTGTCATACAAGCGCATCATTACCAAAGTCCTACGCTGTCATTTGGCAACACGTTTTAGAACAAAAAATTTTGCGACCCTAGTCCGTCATCATTATCAGCTGCTCTCATAAAACTAATTATGAGCACAACAGACAAATCGAGACTTATCAGATGTGTTGGCATAGACTCTCGTCACATAATAATAACTACTCCATCGGACTTATCAGATGTGTTGGCATTTACTCTCGTCATATAATAATAACTTCTCCATCGGTCATGGTTCCGTAGTAGCCGATAACACTCCAGATAGGATCTAAAACTCGCCTATCATCTAGTTGTAATGTCTTATATATTCCTTGTATTACAATTCTGCCCATGATTTGATTTAAACATATGTTATTGCCATATATGTACAAGTACAATGCAATCGGGTCGGGCCACAAGTGCTACCCACATTACGGCCATTCCCGAAATAGAGTTGTACAATCATTCAATGAATGGCTCTTGCTATTAACACGTGTCAGTAAGCTGAATCAACTACAACATGTAGGTAGTAGGACATGTTAAGATAATAAGATGGTCAATATAAGTAGAACATAGAAATAAAGAATAAAGTAGTATAAGTGGAAGACAGAATAATGCACGTTACATTGATCGGGTTGATCAGAACAGATACAATTGAATGGTAACCCTAAGTTATTCGATGACTATCTCTAATAAAGAGAAATAAGAAATGTCAAATTTCACATGAAACGGCAGAAACGTGGCTCTTGACTGAACACAAATTACTTTGATTTGCTTAACTCTCTAGGTCCTTCATTTCCTCATTCATTCTTTGACAAACGTGTTCAGACTTTTTTATATAAATGAAAGCGAAATCAAGTTATAAAAAACAGCCATTTTTGACACATCATTTCCTCCACCCACTTGGTATTTTTGGAAGCTTTGTTTTTCAATTGATTTCCACCAAATCTTCCAGAATATGTTTATCAATGCTATAAACTCATCACAAAAACATATGGACACAATACAGCTCTAAACCAGCAGAGCGATAATGACCTCTTTGGCCTCTTTCTATAGACGTATTGGTGTCATCTTAATATACTCTTTATCTGTCAACAAACTAAGGCTGGTTTGCATATCAATGCCTCGAGTCACCTTTTTCATAAATCAATGAACAAAATAAGCTAGAGTTATGCATAGTCTATTACTGGACGATAATAATGCGCCATACGGCTTCATAGTCAATGGGTATTTCTTATTCGAGTCCAAAGCATCAATATCATCTATATTATCAGGCATCAATGTCATCTATATTATCAGGCATCAATGTCGTCTATGTTATCAGACATCAGTGTCGTCTATATTATCAGGCATCAATGTCATATATATTATCAGGCATCAGTGTCGTTTATAATATCAGGCATCAATGTCATCTATATTATCAGGTATTCTAATCATAATTGTTTATTTAATATCTCAGTGGACAAACATAGACTCGCGCATTCTAAAGCACGAGTGTCAATTTATCTATGGTTTACCCAAACATCCTTCGAATATGAACGTGTATGGTGTGCATACAATACAACTATGGTTACTCTACAAGTATAATAAACACAACACTAACGATAAGGAATTAAATAATATATGCTCATTTAATATATGTAATGGGTCTGATTCCAACATCATTTGCCTTTCTTCGTTATATTACATGATAAATAAACCCCTGTTTTTATTGCTTTTTTTATATTGGCGGCCCCTTAATCGTTTGATTGATACGTGTTTTAAAAATGTCTACGGAGAAAAATTCACATTGTTGGTCTCTTGACGTCATCATTTCTATATAAAACGAAGAAAAATAGTCAATGTTGCAATGATACAAATACACCATTCGAATACAGTCATAGAAGATTACAAGTAACCAAACGCGCATTGCGTATCATACATAAGAAATGGAAACGTATTTTTCGAGACACTATTTGACTTTAAACAGACACCCATTCTTTGGTGAATGTACTCATTATAACACAGCATTATATGGTATAACGTATACAACAGAAACATTTAAGCTGAACAAAGATAATGGTGCTAGGAGGCGTGAGAGGTGTTGTACTTCACATTACCCCTCACGAACATACTCAATAAAATCGAGTCTGCTATTTTTATCTCTTGCTTGTGGTTGTTGCTTCCAAGGGATCCACCATTACGTGTTCCCGCTTTAATTCCTTTAGGCGATGGGGAGGTTTTACTTGTATTAACAGGATTTTATAACGGATATTTCGACAATAAAACACGTTTAAAACATTTTACTTAAACAATTCAATAACGTGTTTAAAATTACCTATTAAATATTTTAATTGTACAAATCGCATTTTCCTTAAGCCGAAATTGCGGTTTTTATTTCATACCCCAGCCAACCCCGTTTTCGCTTCTTGGAGAAGGGGTTGGATGGTGTATGACAGTGAACACTCGGGAAAGGTAAAGCTTTTCAGTATTTATTATGACTAAACAAACCAGATATTATGGGAATAAGATATATATATATAAGGTAAGATATATAACCTTAAAGAAATATAAAAAGATCGGACAGGAAAAGTAGCATTCAAGGAGGACAGTCAACCACAAAACACAGAAACAAAAACGCAAACAGACTAACAAAAAAGCAAAAGTAAAAATAAATACAAACGACGTCACAAACACAAACAAAGTAAATACAAACGACAAACACAACATGATTGACAATAGTGCTACCGCCTTGGAACGGTCAAACTTGAATTTGTTAATCGCTATTTGGTCATCAGTCTCCCCGTACTTTCGTTACTATGTATTACTCATAAATAGTATCGGTATCGCTTACATTAACAATATCTGTAACGAGAGACGACATGTATTAATTTGAGCCAGTTGCAAAAGTGTATATTGTTCGATAATGAGCTCATTGTTTAAAGCTTACTGGTCGTTTGAGATGACCAAGTCCATTCTATGTGGCTTTGAAGCAGAATATCGCCTGGGAGTTTTGAGGTGTTGCCTCTCATGAACCGGTTCAATAAAACCGCGTCTGCTACTTTTCTTCCTTGTTTGTGTTTGTTGCTTCCAAAAGAAACCCTGTTCAGAGTTTATTATAGTTTAAATCCAGAAACTCATATTTAGTTATTTAAAGGGTGTATTTGATTTCTATGGTGTAATGTGGTTTTCGTCACGATAATTCAGTCTGATAATTTGTTCAGCTATTAAGATCACGTTAAACCGTTATATGTCGAAAAATCTCCAAAAGTATCGCGACAAATATCTTTGAGAGTCAAGTTAGTTAAAAACACATATTTTGCATTCCGAATACGAAATCGAAAACCTCTCTCTTGTGTTTGCATATTTTGTTATTTAGTAACTTCTTGTTTCATTTTATTATATTTTGTCAGCCTGGCGCGCAATTAAATGGTGTTCTATTATTTAGCTGTAATGTCAAACATAGAAGTTAATTTCTTGACTAAGCTTTTGTGTACCATACTCATATACTTGCATTTGCATGGACTTTACAAGTACAATAAGGACCACGAGATCATATATGACCATACATAAACGGAGTTATTTTATCCATGTTTCTTATAATCTTTTGAAATAACTATACAACCTAGAGCTTTAATTTATTTCTTGTGGTATCGACTGTATGTCCATAACGAGGTACTGTTGACCATTGATAGTTAGCCATGTACAATCCTCACTCCTCGTGAAGTGATAGAACGTCCGTCTCGTATGCAGGACGTCATGGTTTCGATCACCGAATGGGTCTTAACAAAGACGTAAAGACGCTAAAGCGTCCGTCCCGTATGCAGGAAGGCATGGTTTCGATCACCGACCGGGTCTTAACAAAGACGTAAAGAAGCTCCCTTACTTGGCGTTTAGCAATTCAGTTGCATCCATTAAACTGGGAAATGTAACGAAGTAAACAAACACTCATTATAGAGTTACACGACAAAGTATTTAGCATGGCACTTTAGAACATTATCATGATTTTTTGTCGCGAAAGCAACGATAATTGTTTGTCGTGAAATGATATATAGGGTCCTATAGAAACCACAGCGTCCGAACGCAATGGCATCGTAGGTCCGCACTGTACTGCAAACAAGGACTAGAAACTACAATGAAAGAGACAAAAAACAACAGAAAGGGTGGTGAAGACAGGGTTACCGACTTGGAACGGTCAGTAGGCAATAAGGCCTACTGGTTAGCTTGAATCGATTTTATATGAGCACAATCCTCGCTATTATCCTGTCTTAAGCGCTCAAATAGACAAGACAGTGTAAACAAAACTACATGGAATCATGGAACACAAAAACAAAAACAGAAAGGGTTTCTGAAGACAGGTTTACCGACTTGGAACGGTCAGTAGGCAATAAGGCCTACTGGTTAGCTTGAATCGATTTTATATGCGCACAATCCTCGCTATTATCCTGTTTTCAGCGCCCAAATAGACAAGACAGTGTAAACAAAACTACATCCCATCAAAAGGAATTCTCTAACAATAAAGTCCACATCCAGAGAAAATAACAAAAGATACACATACAAAATAATAAACATCTCAGAATGTATCCAGAATCGTACTGAACAACCATAGTAGTTGCAGCTTTTTTTTTTTCAATTGGAATCTTTTGTCTCAAAATTTGGGAAAATATATGTTTTGGCATTGGACATATAGCCCAATCATGAATGGCTATAAACACAGCCCAAAAAAATGCATTATTTGGTGGGGGTTTTACTTATTAAAGCGGTTTTGTTGAACTGTGCCTTTAAAACTTGATGACTTACAGGTTTATTTTTTTATTTTATATAGTCAATAAAATGACATTTCACTATGAAAAGTGCAATTTAGAACTGAATTTACTGTTCTATGTTTTTGATATTAATGATTAAACAAATGCAAATTATGTAGAAAAAATAATGGGAACTTACTGCAAGTTTTTAAATCAAGATTGCCATGTGTCCCTTTAAGCTAAAGTGACATACAAATGTGGTTGGGTGTAAACTAGTAGTAGAATTTAACTTGTTTAATATGCACTCGCAAACGCTGGCCAGTGCATACAGCTTCAACTTACCAAATTGGAAATCTTCATGTTCCCGGTGCTATTTTTGCAAAATAAAACCTCGTTTTCTTCGGCCATGTTAGCAGCGGACAACCATTTGCTTGCCTTGTCTTTATCAAAATGTGCAAGGAGATCTTTCTGCACTCAGGACATGCAGTGAATTGAATGTTATTTAACGGCTCATTAACACAGTATATGTTATTTAGAGCCGCCCCAGAGAGAGGGGAAGGATACATAGAAATCCGGGAGCCATGCCCTACTCTTATTATCGAATAGATTCCTATGGTTCTTTAACGTGCTCGGAGGATAGACCGATACACGGGACCGCCCGGTTGACGTCCCCATCCGACTGACGAGGCTATGACATCAAAAGGATGGCATGTCACATTCACAGTACCGTGGAGTAACACACCTCCTATTGAGTTAAAGGGGTAGATGCATTATTTTCAAACAAGGTTTAATTTGAAGGGCTCTCAAAAACTTGAAAAAAAGCTGAAAGAATTACCAAATACCATGAAAAATAAAGGAAATATGACCTCTTAAAATTTGCAAAGAAACATAAATGGAAGCGGCCATCTTGGAACGATGGAATATATATATTGACAAAATGGCTTTTAAAGCAAAGAAAATCACTGCAAATGCAAAATAAGCGTACACTTTATAAAGCGCGATAATGTCATCATTCCAAGATGGCCACCTCCATTTCCGTTCTTTGCAAATTTTCAGTACGTCATATATATTTCCATTATTTTTCATGGCATAATTCTTTCAGCTTTTTTCAAGTTTTTCACAGCCCTTCGAAATAAAACGTCTTTGAAAATAGAGCATCATGCCAACCCTTTTAATGAATAACTAAGAATCCTCGAATGAGATGCCAAGTGACATTGAAAATGAATTGTTTACCTCATTTGCACAAATCAAAATTGTTAGTTTTCTTCAAAATTACAAATCATCCATCCCCCTTACACCCTCAAAAAAATGTTTGGCCAACCATAGCGCCACCCCACATTGTTAGCTCGACTTCTTGAAAAAAAGCAAATGTGTTTGTAACAAGTTTAATGGTCACTTTCTTAGGAAATCACCACGGTGGCATAGTGGTAGAATGTCCGCCTCGCATGCATGAGGTTGTGGGTTCAATCCCCGCCCAAGTCATACTTCATATATATGGTACTGGTGGTTCGGTTCCCCTACTTGGGTCTTGACGTTCAGCATTATAAGAGTAATGCTAAGGACAAGTCTTCCCAGCATTATGTAATTATAACACACTGGTGATATGACTGAAAGATTGTTAACAAAATACACTGGTACATTTATTTTTTTACCACAAAAGAAAGGTTGTGCTTTTAGAGCATTTTAGAAATATGGTATTCAGAGCTCTTAGGATAAGCTGCGTATCTGCGTAATGTACAGATATATATGAGCCAAAAAACGCAGAAGAATTTGTTCTGCGCGTATTAAAAAAGTAAACAAATGTGAGAAAAACACAAAATATTTATTTCAGTGCGTAGCGAAACATTAATATATAGCGTTTAAACTTTTGCCAATCGTAATATTCAGAATTTATGGTTGTATGGTCAAACTGTTCCGTACTTGTCTAGTCTTTGAATTAAAATTGTCATATCACTAGCCCGAATTATTTTATACTCCACGAAAACCCGTACATTTCCCTTAAGCCAGACTATATAAATTTTAAAAAAATCACTAGCCCGAATGACAGTTTACTAGCCCCGGGCTTGTGGCTAATGGGTTAATTCGAAGACTGCTTGTCACTGGAGTGTAGAATATATTTATTTACTATTTGAACTTATTCAGAAAAAATCTATGCTTGACAAAAAAAGGCAAGCATTTTAGATTATAGAAAGGTTTGAGGTTTATGTTTACCTCAGTTTAACCGAGTTGAAATAATGTATAATTAATAGGTAATGTAATCTTGTCCGTGTATTTATATCCGTTCAGTTAATACGAAAACATTTCGTCAGGTAAAAGCGTAACGCCGTTCTCGGTTGGAAAATGTATCAATATCGATCACAGCGTAAATAAAATTATGAGTTATCTTTCCATTCATGAATAAAGACGTGTTTTTTGAGTCAATTGTTTGTTTGTGTTGCAAAGTAAAAAATAAAACACAAACATACGCAAACACAAAATTTGACAATTTAGTTGAAATCATAAACTTTAGAATAATTCTGAGTAACAAAAGCAAAAATGCAATTGTAAACAAATGAAGGGTAATAACATATTGATCAGAAAAAATTATTGGAGTAATTTTTTATATAATAAATATATATATAAACAAGAGGCCCAAGAGGGCCTGTGGACGCTCTACTGGCTAACATGGCTCTTATAACATCTATGAAGTGAGTGACTGCCATTTATGTTTTTTTGAAAGTTTCGGGCAAAAAACAGCTTTTTGACTAAATCAAGGGCCATAACTAAAGAATCTGGTTCCAGTTAGGTCAGATGAACAATGAAGGGCCTACCGTATTAACGAGGCAAAATATAGGATTTTTAACTAAATCAAGAGCGATAACTTCTCTGTTACTGGTCCGACTGCATAAGGCTAAAACAAACAAATAAAAAAAAATAAAAAATAAAAAAATAAACAAAAAAACAAAAAATAAAATAAAAAAAATAATAATCAATAAATAAATAAAAATCAATCAAACAAACAAAAAAAAAAAAAAAAACATTAAAAAAAATAAATAGATAAAAATTTAAAAAAAAAAAAAAAAAAAAATTATATAAAAAAAAAAGAAAGTCATAAAATAAGGTAACGTTTGGCAAAGATCAGATGCAAAATGAAGGCCCTACCGTATGACGAGGGAAATTACAGCATATTTACCAAAATCAAGGGCCATAACTCTGCTGTTACTGGTCCGATCTGGCTGGTTTTCGAACTTGACCGAGCTTTCATTGACATTAACAATCTGATTAAGTTTGGTAAAGATCGGATGAAAATTAAAAGGCCCTATCGTCTTAACGAGGCAAAATATAGCATTTTGAACTAAATCGAGGGCATTAACTCCGCTGTTACTGGTCCGATATGGATGGTTTTCGAACTTGTCCAAGCTTTCATTGATATTAACACTCTGATAAAGTTTGGTAAATATCGGATGAACAATGAAGCCCCTATCGTCTTAACGAGGCAAAATATAGCATTTTGACCTAAATCAAGGGCCTTAACTCCGCTGTTACTAGTCCGATATGAATGGTTTCCGAACTTCTTTGAGCATTCATTAATATCAACAATCTTATAAAGTTTGGTAAAGATCGAATGAACAATGAAGCTCCTATCGTTTTAACAAGGCAAACTATAGCATATTTAACTAAATCAAGGGCCATAACTCCGCTGTTACTAGTCCGATATGGCTGGTTTTCGAACTTGTCTGAGCTATCATTGATATTAACATTGTGGTAAAGTTTGGTAAAGATAGGATGAAAAATGAAGGCCCTATCATCTTAACGATGCAAAATAAAGCATTTGAAAACATTCAAGGGCCATAACTCTGTTGTTACTGGTCCGATATAAATGTTTTTTAAACTTACCCGAGCTTTTATTGATATTAACAACATGATTAAGTTTGGTAAAGATCGGATGAACAATAAGGCCCCTATCGTCTTAACGAGGCAAAATATAGCATTTTTAACTAAATCAAGGGCCATAACTCCGCTGTTAGTGGTTTGATCTGGCTGGTTTTGAAACTTGTCCAAGCTTTCATTAACATTAACAATCTGGTAAAGTTTGGTAAAGATCAGATCAAAAACGAAGGCCCTATCGGATTAACGAAACATAATACAGCATTTTTAACTAAATCAAGAGTCGTAACTCCGCTGTTACTGGTCTGATCTGGCTGGTTTTCAAAATTGTCCGAGCTTTTGTTGATATTAACAATCTATTAAAGTTTGGTAAAGATCGGATGGAGAATGAAGGCCCTATCGTCTTAACTAGGCAAAATATAGCATTTTTAACTAAATCAAGGGCCATAACTCTGCTGTTACTAGTCTGATCTGGCTGGTTTTCGAACTTGTCCAATCTTTCATTAATATTAACCTTCCGTTAAAGTTTGGTAAAGATCAAATGGAAAATGAAGGCCCTATCGTCTTAACGAGGCAAAATATAGCATTTTTAACTAAATCAAACTCCGCTGTTACTGGTCCGATCTGGCTGGTTTTTGAACTTTTCTGATCTTTCATTGATATTAACAATCTCGTATAGTTTGGTAAAGATCGGATGAAAAATGAAGGCCCTATTGTCTTAACGAGGTAAAAGTTAACAGACGGACGACGGACGGACGACTGACGTCGGACAACTCGCCATCCCATAAGCTATGCTGACCCTTGGCCAGTAGAGCTAAAAATGTTAATAAAAAAAAATAATATTAAAATTCTTATCTTAGAGCTCTCTGGTATTTACATTTGGGTATTTATGTATGCTACCTAAAAGTGTAAATAAAAACTGTTTTTTCTTTAACTTAACACAAACTTATGCCTGCTAATGGCACCTTGTAATTAAATATAATGCAGTTACCTATGTGTTGCTTCAAACTTGTAGTTCATAATGTACACAGAGCCTGTGTCTTACATGTCAGAACTGATTATGTAACCAAATCCTGCCTGGAGGGGTGTGTGGTGCAATAAAACCCTTGTCACTTGAATGCTTGCTTATCTCTGGTATAGATTATGTTATGTAATCACATCCCATCACAGGGTGATTGATGGTCATCAAGTAATTTTTCAGAAATGTCATTTGCACACCCCATTAGTTGAAATCTGAATAACAGTTAATTTAATAGGGTGGACATCAGGATTTTTTTTATAACACAATATCAACAAATTTAAAAATGTTACAGACAATAATAAAAATGTAAAAAAAAAAGAATGTTGAATTCATTATATCCTAGATTTTTTCATGAAATCGGGTTTAAAATGGTTTTAGTAAACCATGGTGTATATTATAAGGCTATATTTATATCGCTTCATGTTACTGTGCAGCATGGATTTCATGGTAAATAAAATCATGACCTAATTTAATTACGCTTTGATACTCTCCACTATAGGATCTGACCACTCCCTTGTACACGTAGGTCACGTCAGATTGACCTTTCATCTAATCACTATTCATGATAAGATCAACTAAATTCAACCAATGAAATCGTGTGTTTCATATGCACCTCAGATGATGTTGTAGTGAACTGCACCAACGAAATGTCACTGTCATACATGTAGATCTACATGCATATCCGAATAAAGATAACGTCTTCATGTGTTGCTGTGGATAATCCCCATCGCGCGATGAATTCAAAGAAATGCACTAAATGGCACAAGATACAAAAAAAGTCATGGGAGCTGCCATGTGTGTTTTAAAAATATATATTCCACCGACTGATGACCCGCAGTGTCATTTTAGTGTGGGTTCAATCCCACGAATCGGTAATTTTGTTTTGTACCACTTAAATTCCGTCGACAATCATTTTTTCAGTACATATTCAATAATGGTTGGTGTATTATGTTTGTCAACGCAATTGACATGGCGCCAGTACTTAGATATCTCCGCCCCTTTGTTGATGTCGGAGTATATTGACAATAGTTTATATAACATAGTTGCACGTGCTTTATATAAGTGTTGTTGTTTGTCGGAGGTATAACTCTGGTTTGATTGGTTGAAATGGATAAATAATTGACAACTGGCGACATGTTAATTATTTGGTGTTTATAAGCTAAGTTACGGACATCGTCTCTTTCAATACCGAGCACAGACTGCTCCACAGCGTTCTATACTGAAAATTGTGTCGGCTGAATTCTGATTGGCTAATCGTAAGGTCAATCTGACGTGACCTCCAATGGAGCGTTCTTAGATCCTTGTAATGTAGAGTATCGTAGCGCGATAAAGAGTCTGATTTTAATGAGATTGTGGTAAATAAGGAGTCCGTTTGAGGCTCATTCATTACATTTTGACCAATAGCAAATACCATGACTTGTCAGTTTCACGTTTTATTCTCATTCAATGTTACAAAATGCTTTAAAATTGATTTCAGTAATTTTGTCATTGCCAAGTGCATGTTTCCAAATATTTGAGCCAAAGCACAAGCAGAAACTACAATCATCACTTAATTTAATGCGCTGAAATTTAATTGGGATTTACCAATGCGCTGCAATTTAACTGGGATTTTTCATGTATTTTATAAACTTCGGTTTACAAAAAACGTTGTTTTGACCATTTTTTTTATCAAATCCAATGATGACCGCGTAATCTTTATTATAATACTGTATATTAAATCATAAGGAGATAAACAACTTGAATAAAATCACAAGAAGTAATTTTTATTATTTTTATAAGCAAATTGGAATTGTTTAAATTTAATTGAATTGGAGTTTAATGGCATTCCAACTCAAAAGAAGGTTATATGGCGCCAGCAAAAATGAACATTCCAGACTCCCTCTCCATTTACATCTAGATAGACATCTGTATATATAAAGGCGATCAATGAAAATGCAGCAGTAGATTAAAATGGTATTACATTTTATTGCTAAGTAATTTATTTAAAATAATAAGTGCATGTTGAAGGATATTAATTATGAATTGCAGAAACTGACTTTCTCAAAATTCCTGGTGTATAGTGTTAAATGAAAGACACAAGGTAGAAAACAAAAGTCACACAAGTCATTTTAATAATAATTTTATAGGAACGGTAAAACGGTTGGACATAACCCGGTATTAAAATGTTTGACTTTTTTTGCCCGTGTGATTTTGAGACTTCAAGATTTCAATACATATTTTTTTTTAATGTTCCCCTTTAAAATTGATGCTAGGCTGTAAAC
Organism: Cyrtodaria siliqua; assembly: GCA_037043455.1. Taxonomy (NCBI): domain Eukaryota; kingdom Metazoa; phylum Mollusca; class Bivalvia; order Adapedonta; family Hiatellidae; genus Cyrtodaria; species Cyrtodaria siliqua. Next base: position 76,919 of record JAWPHD010007515.1, on the reverse strand, counting down.
TGTAACTCCTAATATATAGCACTGATGAGTTCATTTTCTTTAGGAAGTATGGGATTGGAAGCATTTCAACGGGGTATACGGTTAATCGGCAACATTTTTGAGCTGTAGCTACATGTACATGTCGAATCTAGGACAAAATCCCCCCGGACACCCCCCCCCCCCCCTTGATCATGTTTGTATAGGTGGCCAAAAAACCCCTCATGTTTTTTACAAGAGGGACAACCCCCCCCCCCTTAACTTTTTACAAGGTGGACATATCCCCCCCTGTACGAAATCCCCCTCAGATATGTCTTTTGCAAAATGTTATTTTCATAATTCTTTCAAAGCAAAAAAACAACAACAACTATTCTAGCATTGTTTTTAAGGTTTGCTCATGTGCAATATACATTGTTTTGGAGTAAATGTAAGAGGAATTTTAATAACCAATTAAGCATGATGTTGTCTTATTGGAATTCTTTAATTAGCTGTTAATTTTCTAAATGTAAACAGTCATTATACTGACTGTTAATTGTCAATTAATTTGTTGTTTTTACACATAACGGTTTTAATTGGAAGTAATTTGAAACGGGCATGATTTACTCAATTAACAAACTGCAAACATGCCTGACTATTAGACAATTAACAGCTAATTACAGAATTCCAATAATACAACATCATGATTTCTTACGGGGGTGGGGGGGGGGGGGTTTGTCCACCCTTGCAAAAATATCAGGGGGGGGGGGGTGGTATGTCCACCTTGTAAAAAGTTCAGGGGGGTTTTTGGCCACATTGTCAAAAACATAGAGTTTTTTTTTGTCCACCTATACAAAAATGAGCAGGATTTTTTTGTCCGGGGTAGGGGGGTGGGGGGGGGGGGGAGGGGGGTGTTGTCCGTATACCGTACATGTCCAGTCTTTGAATTAATTTATGTCACTAGCCCTATTTTTTTTATACTCAATGAAAACCCTTACATTTTTCTTTAGCCCGACTACTTAAATTAAAATTCAGTAGCCCGAATGACAGTTTACTAGCACCGGGCTTTGGGCTAGTGGGTCAAGTCGAAGACTGACATGTAAGTAGTGGGGCGTCCTTGGTCGAGTGGGTAGTTTCTTGACTTGAAATCATTTGCCCCTCACTACTGTGGGTTCGATCCCTCATGGCCTAGGAATCTTTATTGTGAGGAAGATATCCAGCCGGCTTGCGGAACATCATTGGTTCTACTCCGGTGCCGGTAACCGGAGGGCACTTTTGGTCTTCCTCCACCAATGAAAGCTGGAAAAGTCGCCATATGACCAAAGCTGTTAAACTCCAGTTCAATTAATGTATTAAATTGGAAGCCTAAAAACTAGGAGGTTAGGTACAGGCACACACACACTATTGCAGAATAAGAATAATTGTATAAATTAAATATTTCTTTCATCTCTTTCAGAGACAAAGGCATTATCGTGTGATTGCTGTTCTGTCTGGACTTGTCAAGTTATTAGAGAAGACATAGGGTAACCTCAACGCAGATTTACTTCTGAAGCATGCAGGCGGAACCGGTCCAGGAATCAAACACCTAATAAAATAACACTGCCTGAGGCTGTAAGCACTTCAGCAGAGTTAAATTGTTTATTTAAAAAGGAACCAAGCATAAGAGCACTCTAATACTATTCAAAGTGTTCAAACATACGGTTCAAAGATGACCAGCCAAGTAAGCAAGAAAGTCAAACAAAAAAGTCTCTGTTCTGAAACGGCTGAGACAAATATTGGAGTTATTATATAATATGTATGGTCTAAATTTTAATCGGCATGTACGCTCATATATGCATTCATATGCCAGCTACTTATAATTCAGATATTATTATGGATAACTGGAACCCTGGAAATAACGTCGACTTTAACATTCGCTTTGAAATGCGGTGAAGGCAAAGTCAGTTGATAAAGGATGACTACTTTGCTCAAATCACCCAGTAAATTGAGGCCTGAATTGGAAGGAGATTCTTCACATAGAAACCATAATGGATTAGTTAAAAATGCAATATAACGAAGAAAAAGTGATTGAAATTCATTGTTCTAGATGTAGAGTATTAGAGTGATGAGGATGCAGCAATGAAAATGGATGCTTAATTCTGAAACGAAACCATTCTTACAATAATCGGGCTCGTGGCAATTTTACGGATTGGACTTTATGGACCATGTTATTACCAAGTTTATTAACTATGGTAACTTTGGAGGCAAATATATATTTTTTTTACGAATAAGTCTATTCAAAGTATTCAAGAGGAAAAACACACCTCCGTCGAAGTGAAAGAAGTCCAAAAAACAAACCGACCAATTAATTTCCATCTGTTGCATTCATGCTGTTTACTTGTGACTGACTATTTTGAAAAAAATTGTGTATAGTTATATTTCATAAATTCTATAAATAAATTGTAGGAAGATTGGTAATTCGGACTTGCATCATGGTAAGATTTTTTTTGTCGGCATTACTCTAGCACTTCCATTAGTATCTCAATCAAACTTGGTCAGTTTTATAATAAATGAAAGCTTAGTCACATTTTAAATTCCAAAAAACAAACCGACCAATTAATTTCCATCTGTTACATTCATGCTGTTTACTTGTGACTGACTATTTTGAACACATTTGTGTATACAAGTAGTTATATTTCATAAATTCTATAAATAAATTGTAGGAAAATTGGTAATTCGGACTTGCATCATTTTGTCGGCATTACTCTAATACTTCCATTAGTATCTCTCAATCACACTTGGTCAGTTTTAATATAAATGAAAGCTTAGTCACATTTTAAAATCACCTTTGTGATATCTAGGAGTGATATTTGGCCTTTTAATATGATTTAGGAGACAAAATTAAGGATATGTTTTTCTGTTATATTTAGTTGTATTGTATAAACCTTACTTGTGCATGATGTAAGTTAAAAGGACACACCGCAATCTTGGTGCCTTTTAACACTCCCCAAGTTCATGATGTGACGATGTCGTTTGTTGACTTTTTCTTCGAAAAAGAAAGCTATAATTGTCATCACTTTGTCTTGATCGTCGTCTGCGTCGGTTAAACTGTTGTATGAAAGCTTGTATCTCCGAAACTACTTTTCATAATGGATTTAAACTTTATACATGTATTTGATGACGTTAGACAACATCATAGAGGTTCATTTAGGTTCTATAACTCATGCTTTTATTTTAATGTTATGGCCCCTTTTATCAGTTTATACTTGGACAATTTGGTTAAAGTTTTGTATGTAAGCTTTTATCTCGATAACTATTTTCATAACTTTTTGAAACACGTACTCTGTATTCGGCAATATTAGACAACATCATAGAGCCAGGATCTAGACCTCTTGCTTTTGTTTTTAACAAAATTATGGCCCCTTTTATACTTACATGTACACACAATTGGTAAAAGTTTGTTTATAAGCTTGTCAACTTAGTCTTTTAAATTAAATGTTTTCATTATATCCTAAAATCCCCTGAAAAAATTCAATGACACCACATTTTCATTTGAAGAATTCAGATACAAGTGCCATAATTCTGTTCGGCAATTAAGTAGAATTATGCCTTTCAACTGAGTTTCCCAATAAATAGACAAGGCCTCGAAAGTTGAGTGTCTGCACAGACGGGTGGTGCTTCTTGTTCCACATGTATGTAACGTTTATATTTGCAAATCAAAATGGGAATAGTTAAAAGGAAATTGTTTTTGCATTCTTGTAATGTATATTATTATTATTGATTATATTTATCATTTAATAACATATTTAAAGCTAAACAGTCTGAGCTAAGGTAGATTAATGAAGAAATTGAACTCCAATTTGTATTTAATGATATGAATGCAGATTTGAAGTCCATAAGTAAAGCATAATATATTGAACATATATTAAAGTAAAAAAAAAATATCTTAAAGGAACATAGTGCACTCATTAACTGTTTTTCGTTTATATTAAATGCATTGTTGGAAATGTGGGGTTTGTGTCATTTTAGCACATGTTAGGCCGTTTATGAGTCTATTTTAAAAAAATATTTTTTAAGGCTTTTGGTAGCGACAGCCCAGTCTCAGCAAAAACTTCTGTCCATCGGACATGGCGGAAAATGACCCTTAGTCGGCCCAAGTGTCTGGCCATTTTTATAATCTAAAAACATAAAATAAATAACATTTTATTGCTTGTAATTTAAAGCCGTTTTTGTTGATAAAGTGTTCTCCCTTGATTAAAATTGGTCAATTTGAATTTACACATTTTTTTGGACTTTGGACGATTTAAATACGCAATTTGAACCAATCTCATTTCAGCTTTCATATTGACATGAGAGGTCACACGAATTTGTCACATTGAACTGAAGAAGAAAGATCACTTTCAATATTAAGTTTGAACATTTGATTTTCTTTTCATATTCTTATTTTTCAATGAATTATTGCACACGTATAATCTTTTTCTGCCTTTAGTTCATTAATAACAAGTCAGTAAGTCTATATGCTATCAGAACACTTTACTGTAAAATTAAAAGAAAACGAACGTTTATTCGTAAATGCAAGCTGCTAATGCACACCTATTTTTGGATGGTTTATTTTGTGGGACACAATATGGTTTTTGATGTGCTTTGCGGCGCGATCCTAAAAAACAAAATGTACATAAAATAGCAAAGTAAATCAACCTTTTTTTAAGGATGGCCTTGTCTGTGTTCAATTGACCAAGCATTTTATGGCGTTTTATCTTGACTTTTAACCGATTGTCATGTGGACTTGAAAATGTTTTCGCGTAGACTGGCGGAATACCCATTATTCCTGGGTAGAATCAGTACTGTATACCTCCTGCCATTTGTAAGAAATATTGTTATGCAATAACATCTCCACTTTAAAGCTGTAGCATGCTCAGTAGTAAATCGAGCATATTAATTTAATATGAGGAAGCTGGACTGTATAAATATCTTTATTCTTTAGGAATACAACCACTGCAATCTCACAAACACAGTGTCACATGCAGCGGAGTAGGACTCGTGACACCGCCTATGGAAATGTGGCTCCATCGCAAATGGAGTGTCTACTATAGAATTTGCAGCAACTCTGCTGTTAAGAAGGTTCTAGGCGCATTCGCCATATTTTATCTTGATGTAAATGGAGGATGAGCCTGGCATGTTCATTCCTGTTAGGCATCATAACCGTAAAGTTTTTTACGTGTTTGTGCGCCTTAAAACCCAATTCAATTCAATTAATATTAGTGTTTCAAATACTGGACTAGATTAGTAGTTCTCAAAAAAATATTTTAAACAATGATTTTCAGATATATTCCAAAAGTGTAGACGACACATACCACTCAGTGCATGTACATGTTTAAAAATCAAGATTGCCGTTTGTCCCTTTATAATACATGCTGTTTCAGAAAAAATAATATAGTAACACATGTATTAATAATGGATACAAATAAAATCATGTTCAGTGGATTATTTGTTTGTAGTTCTTTTTAATTACTAGTATATACATGTATATATTTATTATTGTTAAAATGAGTTGTAATGGCATGTTCAGTCAGTATCGAATCATCCAACTTGTTGCCCAGGATCCCCGTTATATTGACACGTCTGTTTATGGGGGCCGTATAGGTTTCACTTTGTTGTGTCGTTCAATGTTTTCACACTTGCATTTTATAAAAGCTTGTTTCTCAGACACTGCATTGCACAATTCAATGAACTTTAACATGTTTTCTGCAACTCAATTTGACTTAGTTGTGCCCCCATTTGGTACTTAAGCAAATTGTGTTGTATATGAATATATATATCATGTACATGTATTGTATAAGCAGATACACATGGTATTGGAATGAAACTTGCACATATATTTTTTATCAATATAACCTATTTTTGGCAACGTTATCCCATTTTTCACACTGGCAAACTGTGTGAAAATGTATTTTTGAACTGATATTTGACACGTCGCAGAATAGCATGAAACTTCATACAGTACAGCTCACGCGGACCCCACACTTTACTCTTCCACGCCGAGTGAGGAATTTACAAATCGCGTACTTAAAGTTACATTGAGTTTGCATTTATCAATTGTGTCAACTTTGCACAGAAAAGATACACTCGGCGTCTCATTGTTTGTACTTTTACTGGCGATGGATTGGTTTTTCAAGCGCGCTGTCGGACAAGATAAAAAGTTGTCGGAAAATTCAGATTTTTTTTATTCGCAATAATAAATCACCAGTGTGCACTCAAGGTTAATTGGATTCTATTCGGAGTAACTCTGAGTGATAGATCACTCCGAGTGATTCGACAATGGGGTACTTTCGTCATGTGGATTCGCTGAGTCGGGACTGTCCAAACACTGACTTCGCGTAGATCTCGCGGCACTCGATAGCACCAAACTCGGCGTATGAGTAAAGTGTAGGGTTCACGTGAGCTGTACTGTACGTGTATTCGGTGATAAACAATACACACAAGTAAAACTCTGCAACTTATTTTGAAAAGATTGTGCCCATTTTTTTACTTTAATTGTCAAATAGTGTTAAAAATATGTACAGAAGCTGATAACTGTTTAACCACTTGGCAAAATGGAAAGAAACTTCACTTTTGTATAATTTGGTATCAATAGCCTACCATGCCTCTTGCACAAGTTCCTTTAGTCTGCAACTCATTTTCTCAAAGTTGTGATCCATATATAATTGCAATGACGATTTGTGCTAAAAATGTGTATGACCCAGTAAATGAGTAATGACAGAATGAATTAAAACTTCTTACATCTACATACTTCAAATTAACCCACTAGCCCGAAGCCCGGGGCGAGTAAACTGTAATTCAGACTAGTAAAAATTCGGAAATTTATGTAGTCGGGCTAAATAAAAATTCAAGTCTTCAGTGAGTATATAAGAATTTGGGCTAATGACTTTGAAAATTTAAATCGAAGACTGCATCTATACATGTATGTGTACATAGGCATTGCGTTCAAGATACATGTTATATAGAAATTAAACCAGTATTTGTCTATGGTATTTATCATGTAGTGATAGTTCTACGGGTTATAATATCTTGCGAAAGATACCCTTCCTTTGCCACTTCACGGGACTTATTCTACGTAAAGAAGTCTATCCTCCGTTAAGAACATTTGAATGTAAAATGGTACCCGTAATTTGACCCAGCTCTCTGGTGCGTCTCTAAATAACATAGATAATGTTATACAAATAAATTAATTTCATTGACCCTAATACTTAACTAAATGGCCTTCTCTATCATAAAGGTATGTACACTCTTATATGTGATGTTTTTTAACCATCTGATCAGGACGGTGTCTACTGCTAGTCGTGAGCTTTATAGTGCTGTAACACTGGAAATCCATACCGTAGAAAATTACATGATGCCCCATCAAGTCACATTATACCAACACTGGGCTGACCAGTCCTAGATATTTAATCTCTCACCGCTGCGGGTTCGAATCCCACTGGGAACTCGACTTATAAGTGAGGAAGTGTCGATTCTTACTGATGGCGGGAGGGGTACAGAACTGGTTCCACCCAGGAAAAGTGGGTGGTCTGCCTCCAGCACAACAAAATCGACCGTCATAAATAACCTTACGTAATGAAAATGACATAAAACACCATACAAACAAAAAACAACAACTGGAAATTCTCTTTATATGTAAAGCATCAAGCAAATGAGCTACTATCATTTTTTATAAAGTATTCAGTATTACCAGGCCTTGATTGAACGCACGACATCTGGTGTGCACACCTGTTGCTGCTGTCAATCTAGAATCGACAGACTTCTAGCTTGTCATTTAAAAAAGGATTCACATTTAAAAGGCACTGCAGTGAGTCGAATCAAACCCCAAATTTGTGCCCATCTTTTGGATTTCTTGCTATAAACATTTGAATTAAATGCACCATAATGGGTGATCCATCATGGCTGAGTGGACAGCATTGTGGACCAAGTATCTATGGACAAGTCTTTGAACAAATCCTTATCGTAGTTCGATGGTAGTCTTATTTGTTTGACGTCTTTGGTGCTTTTTATTTTTACATACGGACGTTTATAGATGCACCCTAACGTTAGACGGAGGATGGCACATATCAAAAATCCTCTTGCCGTTCGTAAACGTGTATTTTATGCACTAACAAAGACGTCAAATAAATGAGACTAGTACATGTAACAAAGAAATGAATCTTCGCGCGTTGAAAAACAGTTTATGGCAAAATAATATAACTAGTGAGTTCATAAATAGGCACCGAAAGCGGTGGTAAATATATTTAAATTGTCAAGCAAAAATTCTTCCTCAAATATGGCTAAAAGACGCAATTAAAGCACATGTCTATTCGATAAAATATCGAGACCAACAGGTGCGTGCTCAATCGCAACATCTCGATCACTTATCGTCGTGGGACGAGTGAATTCCTTTGAAAGTAGTTTACTCAAATGAGTTGTTTCCCTTAATTTGGCATAGCTAACGGAATTAACATTTGATAACGTGATTTTTTATGATATTTACTTCCGCTGAAAATAACTTCTTAAACAAAAGTGTTCAATTATAAGTTGAAAACCTCTCGTACTTGAACTCAATAAATAAATGCTGCTTAATTTATGTAATTGCGTTGTTACATCCAAGGGCACAACACTACTTGAAGCGGTGCTAGGGACGTTTTACATGTGTTTCGTGGTGATTACTATGAGTATATTTAAAGATATAACCAATACAGCAACGTACCTGTTAAGTAACTTTTCTATTTACAAGTAGATCGGGACAAGTAGCATGCAATGTTGACATTCAACCACAAACACAGAAACCAAGAACAACGATAACGAATAATAAAAGGCAAGATTAGAAATCACAAACACAACGGGGTTGACAATAGGGCTACCGCCCTGGAACTGTCAGTGACAAGCAAGGTCGCTGGGGGCTTAAACCAGGTGTTAGCGTCCACCAAACCTCACTCTTACCCTATTGTCATCCCAATAAGCGGGACAATGTAAAGAAAGATATCCCCTTTAGGTTATAAACTCTAACAAACAAGGCAGCATTAAAAGGCAATATAAGTATAACACATAAATCAGCATGTACAGATAATATATAAAAAAAAAGTCTAGAAAGCCACAAAGTTAGTACTCAATGTCAAGAGAGCAAACCGTTAAGTATACGACAAGGCAAGCTTAAAGAAACATCAAACGCTACCGTCCTATACGGAATTAGGTAGACACCATCATAGGGTCCACAATCTGTCCGCTCATCGCTCAATCAAAGAGGAAAGCGAAGTGGCGAACTGTAAATGGGTCAACCACTAAGCATGCAGTGCGTTGCAAATTTATTGAATTATACTACTCATCCTCCATAGAAACATGTTTTAATTTACCATTCTGTACTATCTATGCAATGCATTGAACAAAAAACAACATACGATGTAAAACAATAAACATGCAACGCACTTCATCGCAATAGGATTATTACCATAGAAACGTATTCTGAAACTTTGTATCCCTCGAATGGGCATGCCATATCTGCAGAATCTCACAAGAGGCTGTATCAGCTATTGTGATCGTGGATGCAACTTCAAGAACACTTGCTCTATCACTGATCATTTTATTGTATATATATCATCAGAAAGATTGTAAAACTAGTATAGTATTATAGTATACTAGTTTGTTTACACTTGTAGGCGACAACGTCACACGACTTCGACGTCATACGACGTATGTAGTATAGTGATACAGAAATATATTTTAATAGTACAATGATACGGATTCAAGAAACCTCTAGAAGAGATACAGGGTTTTGTTTTCAATTGTAGGAAAATGGAGGTAAAAGTTATATATTAGAGGCATATAATAAATTTCGAAAATTGCTACTTTGAAACCGTCTTGTATTATAAAATATTTTACAAACTATTTTTTATGAGATGTTATGATTAAACAAGAAAAAATAAAATTAAAATTCCTCAGACACAAATAATTAACGAGGTTATCTAGGTAAACAACTGCTTAATAGCAATGGGTCATAGTCTGTGCGTTATTATAATCGTAAATAATTACAAACTGCGAACAATACACATATTTACTGCATTCTGATTGTTTAGTAATTCTTTAAAGTGTCCTGTTTTTTTCTCAATAACACAATGAAAGAGTTCCAGTTGCACAGGCGCAGACTAAAGTGGAAACCTAACATTTGATTTGAACGGCGAAAGGGGTCCGGGGACTTCCAAACACTATATCGGGAAAATAAAATGTGGAACGATTCCGGCTTCCGAGCTTCCACCTGGCTACCCGTCTGAGTTTCTTATCTCTGTTTCATTCCTGGTCACGGTGACGTAACGAAACGTTACATGACGTCACTTTTTTAAACGTTTAACGTCACAAAACGAAAGTGAATAAACAATGGATTGAAACAGATGTGGACTAGCATAATACAGATTAATATACTCAGTCAAAGTAAACACTTTAGCTTAATATTACAATCGTAACGCTATTGATGATTGTGTGTATGTCATGTTATCAATAAGAACAACCGACATTTTAAACCGTTGTTCGCTGGTAAAATGGTGCACTCTGACGAGTTTGGGTAGACACATTTGGGGATAAATAGAACATATAAGGAATAGGTTTTTGGCCGGAGTCTGCAGTGCCTAAAAGCAGCAACGCCACTAGAAACATTTCTTTTAAGAAACGTAAAGATCTAGGCATATACCTTTGGGCAGAATGTATTTAATTTAGAGCTAAATACTGGGGCATGTGAAATAAAATGGACGGTCAGCAAAGATTATCATTGATATAAGTTTGTAATTATAAAGATTGTTATTCATTATTTGCGATGTTATCAAAGTATAATACGTCAATGATGGGTCACACATTTTGTAGAAAACCGCTTTGCTCCGCTACGTGGTTTTATACAATTTGTGACACATCTTTGACGTGAGCGGTAGCTAGCATATTTCCCTACCGCTCATGAACAGTCTCAATCAAACCGAGACTGCAATATTTCGTATGTGTCGTTTTCGGCCATTTCCAAAGGTCCATTATCATACTCTTTTTTGTACTTCGATAACATCGCAAAAAAATTAAAAACAATCCTTAATTAAATTTGTCTTATGATGATAATAATGTGGGCAGTACATAATCAGAATGCTCATATATCAACATGTTTATAATTATATGTTCTTTTTTTTAGATTGGACAAGATATAAGAATTTAAAGTGGATAAAAGTATTTTACACAAACATTAAATCTTGCATTTTAATTAAAGTTCTCCGGCCATGTTTTGTTTCATAAATATATTTATATTGATTTAAATCGAAATCAATACACAAAAAAATATTTTACGATTAACACATGCAATATCTGTGAAAAGCGAGATTAAGATGTTATTTGATGACGTAGAAAACTTTGAACAGGTAAATTAATCCACGAGTAAATGTATTTATCAATTATCTGACAATAGCTGCGCAGCTAAACAATTCAGATTTACCTCATTTCCCCGCGCAGTCACGCAATGATAAAAGTAGTATCTAGGCCATGCAAATAATACTTATTTTTACATACAACTTAGTAGCGGTTTTTAATGGATCTTTCTCTCCGGTAATATCAAGAAATGTTCATATGATGTTTAAGAGTTAAATTTCTTAATTGATAATACTACAAAAAGGTTGGTCATTCATCTTTAATAATAATATATCAGAGTGGTTTTCTATTCACCGCGGCTACCGACAGGGAGATCCGCTCTCCCCATAGTTTGTTATTCTGTGTGTCGAAATATTGGCTGTACTGGTCAGGACAAATAAAAATATTAAAGGAGTTTAAGTAGGAGATAGTGAATATGTAATTTCTCCATATACCGATGACACTCTCTTATTGCAGACACCGAAAAACCCCTTAACCATGCTCTAATCGTTTTAAAATTCTATGGAGATTTTCAGGTCTTAATGTTAATGTTGATAAAACCAGAGTTATAAGGTTTGGGAATAATAAATGTTTAAATGCAAAATTATGCACAAATAGGATCAGGATGTATTTGTGATCTTACGAATTACAATGTCAAAAAAGGTAAGGAGTGAGGTTGCCTTAAATTATGATAGGAACGTAAAATAAATTAAATCATTACACTAATGTCCTGGTGAAAAAGAATACTCAACCCTTTTGAAAAAATCACTGTCATTAAAAACTTTAGCTCTATCAACGTTAAATCATTCACACTGTTGAATAATATGTGTTTTAATTTCCTTTGAAATAATCACCCAGATAGAATAAATAGATCTGAAACAGTTGTAACTCAATACTATGATTATAGTGGACTTAAAATGATCACTATTAAACAGTTCATATATTCTCTGAAAATAACGCGGACTTTCGATTTGGAATAAAAACAATGTATGAAAATCCATAAGCGTAGTACCCATTCACCACAAATATGATATTTTTCGGTAATGACTATGCACAGACATCTTCGGGATGGTTAAAATTGTGAACTATTGATTTTATGAATATTGAGTTCTGCTCAACCCGGGGCTAGAGGGCGTGAGCGGTAGCTAGCATATTTCACTACCGCTCATGAACAGTCTCAATCAAACCGAGACTGCAATATTTCGTATGTGTCGTGCTCGGCCGTTTCCAAAGGTCCATTATCATACTCTTTTTTTATATTAATAAACAGAAAGTTCCTGTCTAAACTAATCAAATGAAGTAGCCAAAATATTACGTGGCACCATAACCTTTCCTTCTATCTCCTCTCTCATTTATTCATATATTTTAACGAAAATTCATTGGAAATATTCATAATGAATATCAAAATGGGATTAGACTAATTCTTTTTATGTTCAACATAAGAAGCTGTATGAAAAGTTGTTTAAAGATAAAAAAAATCTCATCATTTTGGCTTTTCTCTTAAAAATCAACGTTTGACACAACAAAGGTTTCCGTTTAACTCCTTTTTTTTGTTTAAAATGGTGGGGTAATTGAATGCTATCATTAGACGGAGAATTAAGTGTGGGGTTGTTTTTGGCATACATGAAACTTGTATCTATAAAACAATTCAAGATACAAGTGTTTTAATTTGGGCAGCATTTTATGAAATGTTGGCACTGTACCATTTGAAATTTAGGTAAATTTCATAGTGTCCAATATATTTGTTATTAGTTCTGTGGCTCGGCCGTTTCCTAAGGTCCATTATCATACTCTTATGTAAGAAATAACTTGCAAAAAATATGCAATCCCATTTGCAAGTTGTTTACACAAATCTTAACATCCTATTATATGTTTAAAACAAGAGCTGTCGGAGAACAGCGCAGCTCTACTATTCGATTTTTCAGAGAATAATAAATTATATAGCTAGTATATACCATCAGAAAACAAGGCTAACACAGCGTGGGGTGGGGTTGGGGAATGGGGCTTGTATAGAAACTCGGGCCGATATAAAATTATGTTTTAATCCAAAATTGCCGTCATTTTAAAGAAATTTGTGGTCGAACATAGCTAAGTGTAAGAATTGACCAAAACAACACAGAAATATGTAAAAACAAATCAAGTTTTGAGCAACATATATGTGTAAGAATTGACTAAAACACAGAAATATGTAAAAAAATAAAAATAAAAAAATAAAAAAAATTGTGTGTGGGGGGGGGGGGGGCGGGTGGAGGGAGTTCTGGTCGGGGTGGAGGAGGGAGCCCATGCCCCAATATGGGTGAAGTATGAATAATATGCATAATGCTGTAAGAAATCCCAAACCTAAATTATAGATATATACAAACCTAGATCTGCCTTTATTGCACATTTTATGGGCCATCACAATTTGGGTTGAATGGGATCGCAGAATTTGCAGAAGATACAATTACTTACCCAACTCTTTACAATATACTATAAGGAAACCAAATCCCAAATTTAGTTGAGCTAGGACAAGACATGTAAGAGATATAGACCTGTAAACACAGCTTACACGCAAAATTTTATGTGAAACAGACACATTTTAAAGGCTATCAGAATTTGGGTTCCATGGGATCCCAGGGTTTACAGGAACAAAAACTGCTTACGCAGCCCTTAAGATAATGCTATAAGGAAGCTAATGACCAAATTTGGTTGTGCTAGGGTAAGAAATGTAAGATATATAGACTTGTAAACACAGCTTACACGCAAAATTTGATGTGAAACAGACACATTTTAACGGCTATCAGAATTTAGGTTCCATGGGAGCCCAGGGGTTACAAGAACCAAAACTGCTTACGCAGCCCTTAAGGTAATTATATGGCCCATGGCCAAATTTGGTTGTGCTAGGATAAAAAATGTAAGAGTTATAGACTTGTAAGCACAGCTTACACGCAAACCTTGATGTGGGACGCCGACGCCAACGCCGACGCGGGGGTATTACATAAGCTCTCTTATTCTTCGAATAGTCGAGCTAAAATCATTGTCATGGAAAGATTTATTAACACAACCGTTATGGTACAATAATAACATTAAGATTGAAAGACAAAAACAAAACTTAGCTCAAATGCCGTCAATTTAGAAAATATAATTTACCATCACCAGTGTCCCTTATAACAAACGCACAGAAATGCCGTTCTCGAATTATTTAAAATACTTTTGAAATGTACAAAAGATACCAGGTTACAACTGTCTCGCAAAAATAAACCACAGAATTACTGCTACAAGCATCATTTTGTCAAAAATGAAGATAACATAATATTATGATAATTCCTGCACAGAGTCTCCAGAAACCATTATATATTATACATATTTCAATCTGAAAAACTAAATGCAGTTAAAAGTATTACATTTGATCAATTTGAATAATCTCGGTTAAAATATAAGTCCCTACTTAAATAGATATTTTTTTTTAATTTTGAGAGTTAAACAGTGCAACACATCTATCTTGTTTATTCTTGTTTGTTTTTTGTTTTTTTGTGTTTTTGTTTTGTTTTGTTTTGTTTTGTTTCCTAACACAATAAATACAATCCCAAGATAGTGTAGTTCTATATGTTAAATTATGTTTCCCGCTGTTACCACTGAATAATGAAGAGTCATACTTTAATACAAATATCTTGTCTTTTCTTTATATATATTTATTTTGGATAAAATCATTTTTGTTTTTCACAGTCAACTATAGGAAAACTCAGCAGAGATAATACGTTGATCTTACGTAAAAACTAAAACACTCGTACGTTGAATAGTTTAGCATTGTATTTATCTGCGTTAAACAATTCTTTATACGAGATATATATGCTAATTTGGAAAAAAAATAATTCTTTAATCTTCTTTTGAAATTGTATAGAAAGAAAGAAAAATCCCCATTTATGCAGTTTCGTATTATGATATGCATTATTATTTTGAATATTTTGTAAAGTGTTTATACATAAATATGATGCATGCATATTACATCTATATCTATATCTTGTTGAGCGGTGTCCCATCCCGATTCTCACAAACCTACAACGGGGTGAATAATGGATTATCATTAATTTGTTGATCGAAATTAAAATAGATATGTATGGTTAACCTAACTCATATCAAAATACCTGCATGAGCTGTTTAGTAAACCGGATGTCGAAGACAGCTATTAAGCGTCGATTAATGTAGACGGATGGCGTATCTTAAGGTATTTATGTTCTGTATTAAATAGGTAATAGTAAAATTTTGTGTTATACATGCATACACTTCAGAGATAACATGCAGTCGACGACTACTTTAGTCGCGGCAAACACACTTCTAAGAGGATCACACATTCATGCTACATTTAACATATGACAGTGCTATGCTTCGTTGTATGAGAGAATAAGAACGTGTAAGTGTCAAACACTGGGACATGGCTAAATTTGACATAAGGTCATCATTTGAACACATGTGGTTCAGGTGGCGCCATAGTATGGCGGTTAGGAATAAATCCAGGGATCGTGCGTTTTATCCCACACAGGATCGAATTTATATTATCAAAAAATGTTAAGTATTTCCATTATGACTAGTCTTTCGGGTGAGACGTGCACGACGGCGCAACCGATGTCTAGCTCGCCCAAATATGCACAGTGCAATAGGGTAAATGACCTCCTTGGTCGGGCCAATTACTTTTACCAAATATTCACCTAAACAAGCCTGACAGAGGAAAATACATGTAGTATAAGAGAGTTATATGCCTTGAGGTTTCAGAGAAGATAAAAATATGTGTCAAGTTGTTTTCCAATATAAGCCTTTGTAAAACATGTTACATCTCTACATTCAAGTTTGGATACACGGGACTGATTGTTTAACCGTGAGGATTTATTTTGCCTGCCTTTTCATAGTCTATGGTTTTGCAATCATTTTCAAAAAACAGAGTCGAAATCTGTTCATGAGAAAAATATGGTTTATAGTTTCACATTTATAGTAATGATGGCAATCTTGAATGTTGCTTTGACCAAAGTTGTAAAACTTAAAAAGACATTATCCTCAACAGTATTCTTGTGAAATTTTGTGAAAATGGTTTTGATGTGTATTTTTAGCAAAATTTAACGGACGCCAGAAACGTTTAAGGCTAGACGACGGCAGCCGAACAGGTGAGCTAAAAAGGAATAAAGTTGCGTTTTAAAACTTCCTGGCTTCTAATATCTAACAATCATTATAACATATTAATGTATGATTACATTGTTTAATATATATATATACATATATTATAAACGTATCATGTACTTACATCGTTATACGTTCTTTGTTGACAACTTCTCTGAAAACATTATTGTCTCATTTGTGGAAAATAATTGCGGCAACATCCAATGGCACAATTTAACGAATATGTCCCACTATGTGTCTGTATTGTATCATATGTTTTGTCTAATTGTCGATAACAGAAGAGTAGTTCCAACAGACGCGACGTTATCATGAATTTTTTATTTCGTTACAAGTTTAAATACGTATATATATATTTCAAATTCATTTACTTATAGGATGGTCTTGAGGACGAGCAAACAACTAAACACATAATAGTAGATACGCAAATAATTTATTGTGTTACCTGTATCGAAAATATCGTTGTTGAAGTTAATAAATAAACTCGAGTACCAAATGAAATATACCAAATAAACAGCATAACAACGTAGGCAGTACATGGTCCAGAATACTTCATAGTTAAGACGTTAGACAGCTTATTCAGTAATAAATAATTGCCTAATATGCAATGTCATAGATAAAGGTCATAGATAGTTCATATTTTAGTCATAAACAACGCACAATATAGAACTAAAGCAAACAAACATGCTGTTCAACTTCGCTCTGTGTTATCATGCTTGTAGTGTTTTCCTTTCATTTTTACAGAGATTGCATATAATAAATTGCAAGCAATTGCATAAAATGTGTATGCAGAAAGTTAGAGGGACATCAACATCGGCATTCAGTCATAACATTATAATAATTTAAACGTTGTTAAAACGCGAGCACCTGTTAAATAATATCCTATTAAATTGTGTTACTCTTGTTTAAGATTTCCCTAATACTATATATGTTATATTAAACACTAGGGCCTCTAGGCCGGGTCTGCAGTGAATCTTTAATCAGTATTATTATTTTCAGTAAATAAATCAGCCATTGCTACATGAAAAATATCATAGTTGTAGACATTACAGGTTAAGAAAAAACATGTGTTATGCTGTTCCTATGTATTTCTATATTTATAAAACATAAGCTTGTAACATGCAATATGCAAGCCTTATGGCTTGTGGTCTTAAAACTAAGAGTTTTCATTTATTTATTATGTGTTGTTGTTGTTGTGTTTTTTTTTAAATATCCTATTCAACTCAATGTAAAATATATGTGTGATAAGTATTTTGTTTTGACCAATACTTTGTAAAAAAAAAATGTTTAAATTGTTAAGTCTTTTGAGAGTTGCCTTTAACATGAGAACATGAAATGTGCTGATAAACACATAAGTTGAATAAAAGTTTGCTTAAAGATATATACTTCTAAAAATTGGATACCAAAACATATCACTTTGATCAATTTATCCAGATGGATGATCCGTTTATTATAAAATAAAACATGGATACTCCAAAATTACCTACCTTTTAATATAATATAGTTTGAAATTCAAGTAACTGCAATTAAGAGTTAACATTAAATATTTCGAAAATGTTCTGCAAACGCATTTGTAGTGGTAATGAAAGTAAAACATGATACTAACATACTCTTAGTTGGCATATTTTAACATTAGGAACTTCTAAAGCTGCACTAATTCAAAGTACTTAACCAAATCCTAAGTACACAAGGTGGAAGGACTATAATCCTTAAATGACAAACACACACACGCACGCGCGCACGCACAGAGAGAGAGAGAGAGAGTTGTATATATGTTATCATTTATTTCTAAAAATGCACATCGTCTTGATAGCTTTAAAATATGTTCATGCAATTGGAGCAGACGATTTAAAGCCGTTGTTTGCAGTTCAACCTTATCAATCAAGCGTGAAATACACAAACTATGAGAATGATATTGACATATTCTTAAGTGGGTACTTACATGTAATAGGAATTTTGACTAGCATATTATGAATTGAACTACTATTTCGTATCTAAACAACTTTCATCTTCAATTTTAATTTAGCTGTTGGTTAGTATGCATGTGTGTGCACTAGTTTTTGCATAATGTGTAATAGTGTAACAGTGTTAGAAATGCTACAACGAACCAACACGTATCCGTGGTTCAATGGTAAGACAATCAGGTTTTAAAGAACAAATACGACCTCAAAAAACAGGTTCAACTCCTGTTCCTTGCAACTTTGTTTTTTGGGTCATTCTAAGGAAAACGTTAAAATCTTGTCCCTAATTTGTTATTTAATCTATCAGGAAAATGAATGTATATTTTAAGTTAAGAACAGCAAGAATGATAAAATAAATAGCATTTGTAAAAACAAAATTATATTAAGATTGACATTTATGCCAAACAAATAACCCAGAAGAGGTTTGCAGGTTGTCCCTTCCTCCCATCACGGTAATGTGTATTATCTCTTGAAAGTCACAACTGATCTAATATATAGTTTATGCATTGATATCATTAATAATACCCGAGCTACACAGTAGTTATTTTCCTATGTTTAAATGTAACAAACAATTACAAAATCGAAGTAAAAAGTGTCCCTTTGTTGTTGTGTCACTTCCTTGACAATTATGAAAATTACCAATTACCGACATGTCAGTCATCAAATCATGTGATTTTATAACGTCGCTATGACGTCAAAAATCAAAACTTCCAGTGGCGCGAATTTTGAGATGTTTGTTCGCCATGAATACAGCGTTGTTGGCAGTTGAAAGTAAGGGAATTTCTCCGTACCTTTTCCTGTTGTCACTACCGTATGTAGCACAGGTCCAAATGTATTTCATTTTCTATAAAATGTAATGTCCGGCCGTCTGTATTCGGTTGGTAAGTACATTTCAAGATGATGCGTAAACAAATGCATGTGATCTGTTTCGTGCAGTAGCCTAAAAAAACACTGAATGTCACTCCCGTGACGCGTCACCTCCGGCACGAACTAAGGTGTTGCGAGAGTGACATATCCGTCGGGGTTGTGACATTTTATCCTTCAATATAATAACTGAGGTATAAGTTCAAAATAATAATAATAATAATAAATAAATAAATGATCACTCTATATTCCTGCATTGTATAGCAAACCGCCAAAAAAACAAACTAAAATGGAACACATGATATTAAAATAAATTATTAATAATACATACAACATATATACAAAAATGAAACGCTGTAAATATACGTGTTAAAAAACATTGTGTTTGGGATGTTTTCAGATGAAATGCATTAAATAACTTGTGATTTATGTAATTCTTTTTTTAATTCTTTTTGCTTCAGATCTTCACAAATACCACTGGACAAATCAATTATAGAAATCTGAGCTTCTTATGTTACACAACACGTGACTGTGAATGTTTTAGCCCACGGCAGAAAACTCTAGAACCTGCCCACTGAGTCAACTAAACAAATATATTAAATTGAACACAGTCCAACAAATGACACTCGGGATTTCCACCAAAGTATTTATATTAGTATTTTTATCCGTTAACATAATGTTATGCCTGGTCAGTTTTGACATTGAATTCGACGAGACCATCAAGGAGAAATACTGCGTTGTTACATGTGATGGTAAAGTATATCCCCGGGGTCATTCGGGATGTGGACACAAACGAGGTTGAGTTAACGTAATGCACTGTGTAGGGGACAATCGATATTCTGGCCAAGAATGCAGGATGTATTGTGATATTCATTGAACACCAAACTGTGTGACATTAATTTCGCCTCCAAAGAAATTTGGCAGCTGAACTTTGGGAAGACATCATTTCTTATTTAAATTTGTAACTGTTCAGAACTATTGGTCGGCCATCTTTGAAAAAATACAAAATCGATTGGATAATCAATACATTTTCAACCAAATAATTATGTATTTTCGGCACGAGAAATGTTAACCATATAGTACATGACAGTAATTCAACACTATTGATGTGAACATAACATTAGAAAGAATACATATATGGCAGAAATTTTGCGGTTTATATTTGAAAAGTTCGGTACACTTTTACTCAACGTAGTTTTGTTTTCCATGTGAAATAAATTGGTCCATAGAATAGTCCATTCATCCAGCGAGTGTAGACATCAGTTCTGAATAAAATATGCCATTAAGCCATTTTATCCCATCATCCAAATTTCGTAGTACACCCGTGTAATTTTGGATTGTTTTCAAAGATGGCCGACCAATAGTCCTTAAAGCCCTATTTTCAGCCTTTTGTATTTAGGAAGAGTTTTGAAGGTAGGGGTTGGGGAGAGAAAATGTGCATAGGACTAAGGATGACTTACAAAAAAGGTTTTGTATTTAGTACAGCTTTCTTGTTAATATGTTTTTTCTGCTTCATAAAAGTAACGTTTGGGGTATTATATACTGCTATATCCTAGATACTGTTCAATATACAAATGCTTTCCAATTAGAAAACTTTACTCGGGCCTCAGTTTATGTACCTGAGCTTATCGGTCATGTAGCATGTTAGCAGTTAATAAGCAAGCCTTTTCAATGATCATTTAGCATTGGGTATAAGGTCCTTAAGACATGTTAGGAAACAAATGAGATTTGCAAATGCAGTTTCTTAATTTCATTATTAGTTGTGTTGTATTTACATTTGAGTAAATCCTCCTACATTTTATTACTTTATTAGTTCATATTTTATATGGGAAAGCAAGACTGTGCATACTTTATTAAAATCTAAAAAGTGCATGTACTGTAAACATCTGACATAAAGCCGATTTCAGTTGATCAAATGTTGATAAATTTCCTTTTACACGTGTCAGAATGATCCACTGTTACTGGTATTAGATGTATAATGCGAGAACCAAAATGTAAAAATTATTCAATCCTTTTAGTCAGTGCTAACAAACAAACAGTGAATTAAGATTTAAAAACAAGACAGTTGCAGTTTGAACAATATATTAACAGAAACAATTAGTTGTTTGTTTGCCTTTGAACAAGCAGTATGGGTCGTTTCGTCCAGTTCTTTATTCATTTGTGTGTAACAACATTTTCTTAAGCATACCCAACGTATTAGTTTGATTTTGTTACTTCACTGTTTTGAGATTGTACTTTTTTGCCATATTTATGTGCGTTACGAAAATGACATTATTCAAACCCTGACATCTTTATAAACGTCACTGCTATAAAATACAGAATGTGTTATTATTCCCACCACTAAAAATAGTCTATGATATTTTACAGAAAGTGGCAAACAGAGCTAATATATAATATTCAGAATTTTCACTCTCGAAAATTAACATTTTCCGTAGAACGATCCCCTTAAGAAATATCATCGGTAGCCGTTCATTATCGATGTTACCTTTACAAAGGCTACATAAAATATGATATTTAACGCATGGATTTCTGGTTTATATACCGACTTTTTGGATGTTCAATGGGAGCTACTTCACTAGTCACTTACTCATATTCATGAGTTAGAATAAGTTTAATTATAGCGCCTGGAGTTTTAATTAAGCAAGAATGAAGCTTAACTGTGTTTCTGTTTATTTAAGAAATAGAACATCATTTACGGTGAATTATCGTGTAATACATCACGGTTTCGAGTTCAATTGCAAACAATAATTTCACGAGCCCACATCTGAAATCTTTCGCATTGCTCAGTGATATATCGTTGAATATAACGAGATATTTTAAACTAGGCTATATAGTGCGGGTGTATTAGAATTCTATATAAAATGTACCCTTACGCTACATTTACATAGAGCGTCTGCCTCGCTTGCTGGAAGTCGTGGGTCAAATCTCTGGCCAGGTCATACTAAAGTCTTCATCAACATTTTACTAGTAGCTCCCTTGCTTGTCGTTAAAGTTACAGAGTCCCTATTTCAATCGATTTCTTCTATGTAGGCGTGTCTTCATTTGTAACTCCATGTTCACCAGCTCATGTCGAAATCGGGTATTTAAGCGAGCAAATATAGCGCAGGAAATCATTTACTGTATATACATCGACCAGTGCACATCGTACCTATACACAGGTAACAGTCATTTTTACAGAAAAGAAAGTTAGCTTCTTTCGGGTCTCGAACACACGACCTTCTGATTTCAAGTTCTGTGCTCTATCCACAGCGCTACCTGAGAAAATAGGATACTAACTACCATATATTATGAGCCAAAATAACTTAACATATTTGAACGCAGCTAAAGATGGATCAATAAATATGTAGTCCATATTGTCGCACGTGTAAATTAATATTGCCTGGTGTAATACTGTATCTTATCAATACGAAACTAATACCTCGCCTCAAATCAACCATATCTCGACTTGTTATTTAGTGCTTGATGAGTTTGTGTGCGAGCTGTTGTTATTACGTAATGCCTATTTAGTGTTAAAAATGCTACAAAATACCAATAAATAGCAGTGGTCTAGAGGTTCAGCGTACATCTTTCAAATCTTACAAGTGCAAGGCTGTGGTTCAAATCCCGTTCCGGGCAACTATTTGTTTTATCACATATGTTCTGGAGCCGTATATTTATCGATGTTACCTGTACGGAGGCTAAATAAAAATGTGAAATTTTACGTATCGATTTCTCCTTATATACCGACTTTTGGTGTGTTCGTCGATTTGAAACTACTTCACAAGGGACTCATTCATATTCATGAGTTATTACCAGTTAAAATATGGACTGTACATTAAGCAAACAAAGAGTAGTTCAAGAACTGGTCGGCCCGGTGTATAATTTGACTGGACGGGGTATCATGTCAACTGTCAACGGTGCGGTATTCCAGGGTTGCAACACTATAATTTGAGCATTGAGCTCACTGCTTCTTTGACTAACAGATTGCCAAATGCGATGTTAAAAGTCATACATGCATGAATGCTTCCATCCACCCACCCAACCACCACCCATCCATACATACATATATACATACATATATGCGAACATAACTAAGCTTGTATCAGGTTGAAATCCATGATTCTTTCTCGACCGTCTCGTGCGGCGAGAATTGTTAAGCGTGTCTTACATACACCATGATACTCTCTCGACTGTCTTATGTGGAAAGAATTATTCAGCAGCTTGTCTAGCATAACCATGCTACTTTCTCGACTATCTCATGCGGCAAACAATAAATGTTCAGGCATGCAAAACATTTACCATAATAATTTCTCGACTGTCTCATGCGGCGAGATTTGTTAACTTTATATAAGATTTATCAGGATCTTTTCTCGACTGCCTCATGCGGCGAGTTAGTTTAAGCTTGTGTATATA
Organism: Cyrtodaria siliqua; assembly: GCA_037043455.1. Lineage (NCBI taxonomy): Eukaryota > Metazoa > Mollusca > Bivalvia > Adapedonta > Hiatellidae > Cyrtodaria > Cyrtodaria siliqua. The sequence continues at coordinate 53,229 of JAWPHD010007515.1, read as the reverse complement.
TGTTAACCACAATTCATGTTTGACTGTCGTACAATAGCTAACTTCGTATAGCCCCGTGTGGTTCTGGGGGCCCCGTTTGGTTACGGGGCAAATAATAGGGCCACAGCATATCCCATTGGAGGGGAAAGCAGAGGGGTAGAACCCGTCCAAATTCATGTTCATTTTATCACTTTTTGTTCATGATCATTAAAGGTCTTCATCATGACCCCTACATTGTTTCAGGTGCCATCTCGCTCATATCACTAGAGCAGTGGCAGACAAACCATAACGTGGCTCCAGCGTAAATGGAGTGTCTACAAAGCAACTCTGCAGTTCAAGGTGAAAAGGTTCTAGGCCCGTTCTCCATATTGTATCTCGATGTACATGGAAGATGAGCCTGGCATGTTCATTCCTGCTAGGCGCCATATAACCTTGCATGCTTTGGTGCGCCTTAAAACCTCAATTCAATTCAAACTAACTTCGTATAATATTAAGTATGGCTTTTCTTGACTTTCTCATGAGGCGAAGAACATCTTATGTTAGTTCTACTAACTTTATCTGATACATGTTTTTCCTCAACTGTAAATGTTTATGTTTTCTAATGTGTCAATGGTTTTAACACTGCAACTGTCTTATAAATTATATAACTGTGACTTGTTTGTGTAAAATATCCAACATACACAGTTGCCACTGTTTGTCTGGGTGGGCTCGAGTGTTGTATCGCCATTCGAGCTGTGGCGTTTTATAGATACTCATATTTGGCAGATGTCATAATAGTTTAACTACATGGTATGTACATTGTTGTAGTTTACACTTATATGTACATTGTTACGTAAATTGTTGTTCTTTAAAGAACTTTAATTCTGGCATTTTAATGAATGGCTAATAACAACATTACGTCTAGTCATGTTGTTTTCATCTGCCAAGCAAGCTTTACACTTGCAGCCTTGTTATATTTCCCCCAATTAGTCAAAAAAACGTCGATGTAATAGTATTGACATGTCGTATCTTTATAAAAACATTCTGTATTGTACAATCCGTATGAAGTAATTGTAAAAGTATACAATACACACACATGACCTAGTTGTATGAACACATGCTATATGCAGTATCAAGTAAATGTAAGTGTATACAAAACACAGACATGTCGTAGTTGTACCAAAGCATTCTGTATTGTACAACTAGTATCAAGTAAATGTAAGTGTATACAAAACACAGACATGTCGTAGTTGTACCAAAGCATTCTGTATTGTACAACAAGTATCAAGTAAATGTAATAGTATAAAAAAACACGAACGTGTCGTAGTTGTACGAAAGCATTCTGTATTGTACAACCAGTATCAAATAAATGTAATTGTATACAAAACACAAACATGTCGTAGTTGTACGAAAGCATTCTGTATTGTACAACTGATATCTAGTAAATGTAACTGTATGCAAAACACAAACATGTCGTAGATGCATGAAAGCATTCTGTATTGCATAATCAGTATCAAGTAAATATAATAGTATACATAACACAAATATGTCGTAGTTTTATGAAAGCATTCTGTATTGTACAACTAGCATCAATTAAATGTAATTGTATACAAAACACAAGCATGTATTAGTTGTATGAAAGCATTCTGTATTGTACAACAAGTATCAAGTAAATGTAATAGTATAAAAAACACGAACGTGTCGTAGTTGTACGAAAGCATTCTGTATTGTACAACCAGTATCAAATAAATGTAATTGTATACAAAACACAAACATGTCGTAGTTGTACGAAAGCATTCTGTATTGTACAACTAATATCTAGTAAATGTAACTGTATGCAAAACACAAACATGTCGTAGATGCATGAAAGCATTCTGTATTGCATAATCAGTATCAAGTAAATATAATAGTATACATAACACAAATATGTCGTAGTTTTATGAAAGCATTCTGTATTGTACAACTAGCATCCATTAAATGTAATTGTATACAAAACACAAGCATGTATTAGTTGTATGAAAGCATTCTGTATTGTACAACTAGCATCAATTAAATGTAATTGTATACAAAACACAAACATGTCCTAGTTGTACGAAAGCATTCTGTATTGTACATCTAGTATCAAGTAAATGTAATAGTATACAAAAAAATAAACACATACATGTGGTAGTAGTATAAAAGCATTCTGTATTGTATAACTAGTATCAAATAAATGTGATAGTAAAACTACACAAACATGTCGTAGTTGTATGAGAGCATGTTTTATTGTATACCCAGTATCAAATATATATGTAATAGTATTATTGACGTCGCTTCTAAAATAGACAACATTTTAAATCAACCCAGATAACATGCTGACGTTGGATCGACGTTGGCACTAAGGCGTAACGTTGCGGTCGGACATTAGACGTTGTTGCGACGTCGATAAAACAATGAAGGTCGGCGTAAGATTGCGGTCTCACACAAACGTTGGAACGACGTCTATGCAACGTTGGAAAAGCTGTAAAAACCGACGAAATGTCACCCAGCTAAAATGTTAACGTCGGACCAACGTTGGTACAACGTCTGTGTTAACGTTGGTCTAACGTTGTACAACAACGTTGGCCCAACGTAGTATTGTCAAGCATCCCCAACGATGTCACGGCGGTTGCCTACAATGTTGGGACATCGTTGGCCAACGTTGAACCAACGTTGAGACATCGTTGTGCCAACGTTTGTTCATCGTTTCAACGTTGGACTAATGTTGAACAACAACGTTGGTTTAACGTTGTACAGCGACGTTGGCCAACGTTATTTTGTCCAGTAGACCCAACGTTGTCTACAAACGTTGGACCACGTATAAACAACGTTAGGTCAACGTTGGACTAACGCCGTTTCACCAACGTTGTAGAAAACGTTGTTGGCCAACGTTGACGCGATGTCGAAAATAAGACGTCGGTGCAACGTTGGGTTACGACATAATTGGACATAAAGGGACGTAATTATCTTTTTATATAAACATACACTACCTTATTAATGACTTTAATTTGATTCTTTTAAATGTGTTTTAACTCTTGTATTATATATGAATAAATAATTAAACTAATAGCTATATAAACCTACTGAATATATCAATATAAAGAAACCAGTTTTAAAGTTCTAATAAATGTAAACAAATATCACGATATGTCAACGATCATTAAAATTGTTCTTTATGAAGCAGAACAAGTTCGCTACATTTCCACCATGCAGCTCGAAGTGAATGGAACTGTCCATCCTTAGAAGTTGGACAACATCACGTCGATGCATGAGAAAATATAAAAATGTTGCACATAGATCAAATATTCGACTTTTAAAGACTGGAAAAGATAACGTTGGTGCGACGTTGTTGTGCCAACGTTGGCCCAACGTTGTTGTACAACGTTAATTCCACGTTGAAGCGTTGGGAATCTTCTCTTTAAGAGCCGAAAAGCGTGGTTGCTTAATTGAAATTTGACTCTAATTTGTTTTCATATTATTTCAATTTAAAAATACTGACCCAATCTCACATCAGTATAAACCACAGTAAGTGCTTTAAGCTGAAGCATTGGTCAGCATTTTAAAATTGCAATACTAGGATTAAAAAAAAGTTTACTATTTATAACACAAATCAGAGAGACTTGTGTCTGGCAACGTTCGATCGAATTTCGATACATTATACTTAGACACTCGATAGTGTCTGTATTATTTATGACTGTAGCAATACCCATAAATATATATTAAAGTATGGAATTGAATTGAATGTGGTTTTCAACACATGAAACGTTATATGGTGACTTACAGGAATGAACGTGCCATGCTCATCCTCCATTTACATCAAGAAAAAATATTGAGAATGGGTCTAGAACCTTCTTACCTGCAGAACTGCAGAGTTGTGTAAATTCTATTGTAGACACTCCATTTATGATGGAACGGCGTTTCCACGTTTGCATACACGAGTCATAATAGAAGTATGGATCAAACATTGATAAAAAACATACAACAAAGACTGGTGTCTCGCAACGTGTAGTAACATGTGATGCAATAATAACAGACTTGGAATTACATGCATTGTATGCCTTATATATCACACGTAACACACAAATATACACATATAATGCAATACCAGTCTGGATCAAAACAAGTTTCAAACACAAATAAGAGAGACTGTCTTATAACGTGAAATGATATGTGATGCGATATTAACAAACTGAGTTGTGCACACATGGTATAGAACAATTTGCCAACAGTAAAAAACACATGGACAAATATAATATAATACGAGTCTCGATACAACATGTATTAACAAATAAGAGAGACTGGTGTCTCGCAGCGTATAATAACATGTGATGCAATAATAACAGACTTGGAGGTGTATGCATTGTATGCCTGTACCACACTACTCAACTTTTATAATCGGTCACCGATTTTATAATTTTTGTTAAATAACACGAGTACTGAAAACTGGATATCACCGAAACACATACCAATATTTTAATAAGTTTATCAACAAGGTTCTAGTTCAATCAAGGCAGATTAAGTTTTATATATCGCTAGCGATATTTGTTAAACGACGCCAGTTAAAATTTCAAATGAAAATATGATTATATAATTCTTTGAAAAGTGACCAATTATAAAAGTTGAGTAGTGTATATGTCACAAGTAATATACAAATAGACATATATAATGCAATACCAGTCTGGATCCAACATGTTTAAAACACAAATAAGAGAGACTGCTTCGCAACATGCAATACCATGTGATGAATAATAACAAACTGAGTAGTGTATCAGCCTGATTGTATACATAGTATACAAAAACAGCGGCCACAAATAAAATAGTTATAAACAAATATTATACAATACTAGCCTCGATCAAACATTTATAACACAAATACTCGCATCGTGTCATAACATATGATGATACAGAATGGTAGTGTATGCATTATAATTGCAAACAAATTGCATTAGTAAAAATACAAATTAACAATTATAATACAATAACAGTCTGGATCCAACATGTTTAAAACACAAATAAGAGAGACTGTCTTGAAACACGTGCAATAACATGTGATGCGGTATTAACAAACTGAGTTGTGTATACGTGGTATAGAAAAAATCTGCCACAAATAAAATAACATAAACCAATATAATACAATACGAGTCTCGATCCAACATATAGAACATAAGAGAGACTGGTGTCTGGCAACGTGTAATACAATGTGGTACATCCGTACGAAGTGACTTGGCATTGCACGAGTTGTATATTAATAACAAATAAACAAATACAATTAAAAAAAAAACATGGATAAAAAACAACTCAATATAATTCAGTATTTACGAAGTACGACGAGACTCGGTATTGTATGTACAGTTTATGACTAAAACAGTCACAGTACACATACATATATTTAATAAAATAAGTATGGATCAAACATTACTAACACAAGTACGAGAGACAGTAATAACATGTATCCGATAATATAGTTCTTGCATACCGGACAAGGATGTCATTTTACCGGAGCTAGATATTTTCATCTCACACTAGGGTCGAGATAAAATTCACGGGATAGGGAATTCCAACCTTCGGTATAAGTGTTTTAATCGGAACCTCGGCAGAGCCTTGGTTCGGATAAAACACTTATACCTCGGGTTGGAATTCCCTATCTCCACTGGATACCCATGAAATATTCTTATAATCTGCACATATGTAACTTGTATTTGATAAATATATCTGCACGTACGTGACCTTTATCTCTTACAGTATATGCAGATGTGAGACTGTATGTACCCATATAACAAGGGATGCAACAGTATGCATACAAACTGGGAATAGGATACTGTGTAAATGACTAAATTTGACAAAGTTAAAATTAAAATTAACAAACAATATACCAGTCGGGATCACAACATTTTAACACAAATAAGAGGGACTGGTGTCTCGCAACGTGTAATTACATGTGATGCAGTAATAACCGACTAGTAGTATATGCATTGTAGGCGTCTACATATGTCACAACCTGATGTTAAAGTGTAATGTCTGTTGTTATGAATAGCAAATATTTTACTCTGTTTTAAGGGACAATTTCGTCTTCGGGTATGAACACAGGGAGTAGGAAGTGATGCGGCTTTGACATATATATGTTAGTTCAACATATAAATAGTGTGAATGACTGACATGCACTGCTGAAAAACTGAATCGTTGTTTTCGTGGATATAGGCCAGATATGAACCAAATGTGTGTAATTCACATAATTAAGAACGGATGCCTTGAATCTTGTAATGGATCTCCAAACATAGATATGTTTGCAGTTACTGTGTTCAATCGGTTAAATTTCACCGGTCTGGCACATTATGCCGGTGCTGGGGTCGTGAGAGGTGGTGCATCTTATATTACTTCTCACGAAAAGACTCAATGGAACCGAGTCTGCTACTTTCCTCTCTTGTTTGCGGTCTTTGTTCCCCAAAGATTCCCTTTACTGTATGTATTAATATTTAATATAACGTTCAGTGTACTGCTTTATATTATAAGACACACAGTAACATCACTTACAAGTATACTGTGCTATGCTGTATATTCAATATCCTCACGCTAATATGGCAATTTTTTATGGAATCAAAAAGGCATAAACACATATCAGACGGTTTTCTCAGAACTCGATGCAGAAAAATTATGAACGATGTATTTGTTCGGTGGTATTATTATTATACTATTTAACAAACCTTTATTTGTTTTATTTGCATATTGTTTAAAAAAACACGGAGCATTATCTCTTTTTATAAAAGCAACAGCAGCAACAGCAGTAGTAGCAGTAGCAGTAGTTGTATTAGTAGTAGTATTCATAGATATCAGCCCATGCTAGATTAGAACATAAAATCAAATTAATACATATGGAAGATTTCGACATAGCTTCATACTACAATTCATTCACAGATTTTAATCAACTGTTAATAGACAAAAAAGTATTGTTCATGTCGTAATCGTTTCTTGGGGACACGTTAATACTGCCCAACAGTTTGCTCTAATGCAGCTTTACGTCCTGGAACAGACCTAAAACTGCCAACGGCTTTAAATTATTAGGCGATGAAATCTATGCTAACAAATATCCTGTTCTAACTGCATTTACTTACGGGAAAATGGCAGAAATTACAAAACGTTTAATTGACATGTACATCCTACAGAATATGTGAAGAACACGCTATCGCGGAATTAAAATGATACAGTCTGGGAGTCATTAGGTCAGTTTAGAGAAATGAAATGACACTGTTAAGTAGAACAGTAAACTTTTGCGCAGGATTATTTGTAGAAAGAAGGGAAGTGGTTTAAATTAATGAAACGTTTCCAACATTTAATTTATTCTATTTTTCATGTAAGATATTATCCCTTTTAAAAAAGAGAGATTATATAACACCCCTCAGAAGTTGTCGTCATCAGTAGTCCGCGGTCCCTGTCAGCGTATGCTGCGCAGCTCTATAATATATATTAATATCTCGCCGGCAAATAACACTGAGATGCCTAAGTGTTTAAACGTAAATATATGTTGGTACTAGCTTCCATTTAAATTTCGTAACATACGTTTAATGACAAGTTGTAACTGTCGGATGATGTTCTCAGAATTTTAGCATGGATTTGATCATACCCACTGAGACATAAAGTGAAAATAACACGAATATAAACAAGCCAAATAATGATTAAACTACTTTTTTTATAATTTGCAAACAATTAATATGTATTTAAATAGTGGGAGCTTTGTTTATTTTAGAATATATTCACCTTTCAAAGAAGGTATGATATGCATGTAAACAAATAGTACGGTATACATTTTAGGGAAAAGTTTTTTATATCTAGATGTATATACATATATCTATACTATCCATCATGGAAAGTTGCAATAACAAGAGCAAAAGGGAATGTGGACGCTCTACTGGCTATAAGTGCTCTTATATCAAAGTACTTCTTTTAAAAAGAAGGTCACGGCCTACATGTCGAGCTGTATTCTAAAGGTCCAGATTATTTTTATTTTACCAAATCCAAAGAGAATCCCTAAATATATAAAATTAATGTAATTAACAGTGGGGAATGCATGTCGTAGCTGAGAATGGACGTGACCTATATTTCAAAGAAAGCAGGTCAGAGCGACCTGAAATTTTTCACCTGACGTTAGATGCATAAAGGGAACATTCTGGTGAAATTTAGTGAAACTCCTGGAAAGAAGAAGCAAGATACGCATGTCATAGCGGAGGCCGTATGTGACCCATATTTTGTGGAAGGTTAAAATAACTAGAAATTCTACACATGCTGTGAGATGCATATAAGGAACATTCTGGTGAAGTTTGGTGAAAATCCTGCTAGAAAGAAGCAAGATATGCATGTCGTAGCGGAGATCAGACCTGAATTTCATCGAAACTAGGTCACAGAGACCCGCAATTTCGCACATGCTGTTAGATGCATACTATGGAACATCCTGGTGAAGTTCTGTGAACATCCTGCAAGAAAGATGCAAGATACGCATGTCGTAGCAGAGACCGGACGTGACCAATATTTTGTCGAAAGTAGGTCACAACGACCCGAACTTTTGCAAGTGATGTTAGATGCATATACGCAACATTCTGGTATTGTGCGAAATTGTGCCATGTGATGTTGGATGCGAACGGACTAACGGAAGAACAAACGGGAGGACGAACTAACACACATACACCCGGACGACGCTGTGATTGCTACGTCGAGATCCGTAAAGCGAGCTCGACAAAAATTGCGATACCATACTCACAACAAAAGTTATTGAGCAGAAACCGTATTTCTATTTTTAGTAACAGCAACCTTGACATTGACCCCATCGGCCCCAAATACAATCTCATCCTTACTTTCCATATAAGCTACCTAGCCTGCAAGTTTCGTAGAAAATAACTCATTCCTACAATAAGTTATTAAACGGAAACCATCAGTTTGGCCGAAGTTCCCAATATAGCATATTGCATACTTAAAAAAATCAAGAGCCATAACTCCGGTGTTTCTGATTCCATCTGGCTGGTTTTCGAACTCGATATTGATATCAATAATCTGGTAGAGGTTGGTAAAGATCAGATGAAAAATGAAGGCCCTATCGTGTTAACGAGGCAAAATAGAGCAATTTTAACTAAATCAAGAGCCATAACTCCGGGGTTTCTGGTTCTATCTGGCTGGTTTTCGAACTCGAAATCGATATCAACAATCTGGTAGAGTGTAGTAAAGATCAGATAAAAAAATGAAGGCCCTATCATGTTAACTAGGCAAAACAGAGCAATTTCAACTAAGTCAAGGGCCTTAATTCTGGTGTAACTGGTCCGAACTGGCTGGTTTTCTATGATATCAACAATCTGGTAAAGTTTAGAAAGTATCGGAGAAAATGAAGGTCTTATCGTATTAACGAGGCAAACTATAGCAATTTTATCTAAATCAAGGGCCATAACTTTGGTGCTACTTTTCCAAATTTGCTGGTTTTCTAACGGATACGAGCTTTTATTGATATCAACAATCTGGTAAAGTTTTATAAAAATCGGATTAACAATGAAGGCCCGATCGTGTTAACGAGCCAAAATATGGCATATTTCAGAAAATCAAGGGCCATAACTAACTCCAGGGTAAATGGTCCGATCTGATGTTATCTTAGCTTGTCCGAGATTTCGTTGATATCAACAATCTGGTAGAGACCCTATCGTGTTAAATATGCAAAATAGAGCAATTTCATCTAAATCATGGGCCACAACTCCGGCGTTACTGGTCCGATGTTGCTGTTTTTTTTAACTCGTTCGATCTTTCACGATATCAACAATCTGGTAGCGTGTTGTAAAGATCGGATGAAAAATGAAGACTATCGCGTTAACGAGACAAAATAGAACAATGTTAACTAAATAAGTCCTCGGTGTCTGGTGTTACTCGTCTGAACTGGCTGGTTTTCGAACTCGTCCGAGCTTTTATTGATATCAACAATCTGGTAAAGTTTTATAAAGATCGGATTAACAATGAAGACCCGATCGTGTTAACGAGCCAAAATATGGCATATTTCAGAAAATCAAGGGCCATAACTAACTCCAAGGTAAATGGTCCGATCTGATGTTTTCTTAGCTTGTCAGAGATTTCATTGATATCAACAATCTGGTAGAGGCCCTATTGTGTTAAAGATGCAAAATAGAGCAATTTCATCCAAATCAAGGGCCACAACTCCGGTGTTACTGGTCCGATCTGGCTGTTTTTTTTAACCTCGTTAGATCTTTCACGATATCAACAATCTGGTAGCGTGTTGTACAGATCGGATGAAAAAGGAAGTTAACGAGACAAAATAGAACAATGCTAACTAAATCAAGGGCCTTAACTCCGGTGTTACTCGTTTGAACTGGCTGGTTTTCGAACTCGTCCGAGCTTTTATTGATATCAACAATCTGGTAAAGTTTGAAAAAGATCGGATTTCAAATCAAGGCAACTATAGCAATTTTAACTAAATCAAGGGCCATATCTCCGGTGTTATTCGTCCGAACTGGCTGGTTTTAAAACTCTCCCGAGCTTTCATTGATATAAAAATCTGGTAAAGTTTGAAAAAGGTCAAATGCAAAATGAAGGCCCTATGGTGTTAACGAGGCAAACGTTAACGGACGGATGGACGACAGGCGGATGACGGACAACTCGCCATTCCATGATCTCAGCTGGCCTTTGGCCGATAGAGCTAAAATAAACTAATCAATTAATTAAAAAATATAACACATATTATGCATTTATCAACATTTAGACTGCCATAAGTGTAATAGCAACTAGTACATTAACAGTTCGAAATTATTTAAAATTTAAGATACTGCCTTCATTCGGGAGTGGGGTTTCATGTTAATGCCACGTATTCATTATGACTGTCGTTTGACATGTTCATGTACATTTTAATCCTAAAATTAACCGCTCATATTAAGTCAAGTCCTCGGTGTCCATTTAAGGTAAACATGTAAATGACAAATATATGTCTTCAATATTCTGATTAAAATTTCTGCTATTTATCCTCATGTCGGCGGGTTTTAACGCGTCGTTATTACCGGCTAAATCATTTCATATGGTCTTTTGAGATTGCCAGCTTTCTTCTTCTTGTAATTTTCGATAATGTTATCTTCTGCCAATTCTATGTCTTTAATGAGGCTACCAGTGTTGTCACTCTCAAACAGACAGTCCTTGAACAGCTCTAGGATCTCTAGAGATTGTTTCAGTACTAGATTAATTATAGCCTCGTTCTTTTCTGTAATTATTTTTAAGTCCTGTATATCCCTGATATGATTGCTTTCCTCAAACATTCCTTTTTCATAAAATAGATCAAGTATTTGTGTTGGATTCATTTCCTTCTTCAATGTTCGTATTTTTCTTTTGAGAGCCTTTTTTATCATATCATGATGCGACAGATTATCTGGCAATATGGGCAAACTCCTTCTAATGCGTATTCTCGTCCTATCGCCCTGTTGTTTGCGATTTCCTTGTTCAGATGTGCATCCAGTAGATTCGGATTGGTCATCATCACCAGTACCCTGATATCCACTGTCTGCAGTACGAAAAACACAGCACAATATAGTCATCTAGTTTAACATTATGGTATATGATTAATATCAAGGAAGTTTTAAAACTGATGGAATTAACCCAATACAAAGTAAACATTGAACAGTCTAAATTAAAAAAATGGGTTAATCACAAAACCGTTAAGTAAAAAGCATCAAGGTCCACGTCATTTATGGAAAAGATCCTTTTACAGTTAGTTTTTTTTCCTACCCAATTAACAACCATGCTCCAAATTTGTTTGATCACATTGATGAGATAGATATGCATCATACGAACTGTCTCAATGACATTGGCTCAACAGTTACAGACGATACTATTGTTTAAATGTTCATTATATTTTTGAATATAAAAGCTGCTGACACAAGGGGGAGACATGGGTGATTTTGCATGCGTGTCTGTATAAAATTAAACATATTAAACGAGTTAGGCGAAATTATATGAGTCTGTTCCCAGAATCATGCCATTTTTATCCAAGGAGTTTAATATATTCAATATTGAATAAGAACGAATGCGATATTCTATTCATCACAAATCCATAAATGCCACATAACGTATATTTATTCATAATATTGTCCCTCTAGCTCCATATTTTATAATTTTCGTTATGTGTTGTTTAACCGTGTCAAATAAATATATTATCAAATGTACCCATATTTTTTTCATCATGATGCGACAGATTGTCTGGCAATATGGGCAAATCCCTTCTAAGCCGTATCCTCTTTATTTCGCCCTGTTGTTTGCGATTTCCTTGTTCTGATGTGCATCCAGTAGATTCGGATTGGTCATTATCACCAGTACCCTGATATCCACTGTCTGCAGTATGAAACCAACAGCACAATATAGTCATCTAGTTTAAGATTATGGTATATGATTAATATCAAGGAAGTTTTAAAACTGATGGAATTAACCCAATACAAAGTAAACATTGAATAGTCAAACCTAAAAAAAAGGGTAATCACAAAACCGTTGAGTTAAAAGCATCACGGTCCACGCCATTTATGGAAAAGATCCTTCTACAATTGTTTTTTTCCTACCCAATTAACAACCATGCTCCAAATTCGGTTGATCTCATTGATGAGATAGATATGCATCATGCGAACTATCTCAATGACATTGGCTCAATAGTTTCAGACGATACTATTGTTTAAATGTGCATTATATTTTTGAACGATGTTAGATTCTCTAAATAGCATGTCTTAGTACGCTTAGTACGTCTGGCCCGCTTAGTTCGGTTGATAGCGAAGTAGACTATTGCGCGTTCTATTATGATTACACGCAAGTGTAATTTTAGCGTGGGTTCAACCCCAGGAAAAGGTACATGTTTTAGTACCGCTATTGAATTCCATCAAACAGTCTTGTTTTTTTTATCAGTGTATAATGATTGGTGTGTTGTTTGTCAACGAAATTATTTCGTATTTTATAAGTAAAAGTTACGGACATTGTCTCTTTCAATACCAAGCGTAAACTGCTCCAAAGCATTTTAACTGAAACGCGACATGCGCAGTGATGCAGTATATACAGATTGGCTAATCGTAAGGTCAATCTGACGTGACCTACAATGCAGTGTTGTCAGATCCTTAGTAGCGTAAAGTATCGTAGCGTGATAAAGGCTCTGATTTTAATGAGATTGATTGTTTTTCAAATGTTTTGAGTGCATTTGTTTTTGTTGTTATACATTCAAGAATTGTAAAAGATATTTTATCAATTTTTGAAAACTTCTATGGACAATTCGTTATATAAATGTATGTTCGTTCAGAAACTATAATTCTTCATTCCATGTCATGAAAACAATGGCATGCATTTAAACACCACCAAGTTAAATACTCTTTGCATGTACAGTCAATACCATACAGCTAGTTCGTTGTCATACTAATTTGTATTATGCTAATACATGTACAACTATAACAAACGCTTGAACTGTTTAGTTCACAGTTCCTGAAAAAAGTGATTAAATGTAACACTTTTATTACTAAGTTAGTTGCCGTTAGCCTAGAGGTCAATGCGATGTCACGCTAAGTTGTACTACCAAAGGTACAAATATAACCAAAATATGACGTCGCTTGTGCGGAGTTTCTGAAAAATGACCAAATGGCGAAATTTGAAGGTTTAAGCTATCGTCGCACTTACCGTCTCTGGAAACGTAAATATACAGATGAAAACAGTTAAAATGTTTCAGTGGTTACTGGGAAGAATTTTTGTTAAGTTTTAGGTTATTGTTGCCATCTTAAATGTTCATCTAATTCATAGATGTTTGCAAGGTGTTGATCTAAGTATAATTCATGTGACATTTAGTTAAAATGCGACAAACAGTTTCAGAGTAAAATGTAAGTCTAGTTCCAACTCGATCAAAATAACCGAACAGAAGAAATAAACAAGAACATATGAAAATAGTTCGTACCTCCCACAGCACTCTGAATAGATTTTTCTGTAAACCAATACCGCAGCATCTCTGAGGTCGCCAAAACGTGCGAGTCCTGGTTGCAATGACACGGAATCTCATCACTTTCCCGGAGATCGCTCAGTTTATACAAGCAACCGCTCCGAACGCCACTCTTCGGACATTTTATGAACATTTCAAGTTCACTCGACTGACACATACGATCTATGATTTTTCTCAGCGTTTGCTCCACAAATTCTTTCACGTTGCCACAGATAGTCGAGCTTGGAGGACGTGTCTCGCTATATCGTGTCACCCATATTTGTATAACATGCTCGTTGAAGTAGAGAGTTAGTCTGTGGCTGGTATGTGGAATGTCGCCCACATCAAATACTCCACATCCACAGAATATCAGATCCTTTTCTTTTTGTCTGGATATTTGCCACCGTGTGAGACATGCGGCAAATAGACGGTTGAAAATTGCGGTAGGTATAAAGTTTGTTGATACAGTGAAACACAGTTTGGTGGTCGACTGGTATTTTGGGTGACTTATCAAGATATCTGGCGGTGGTGGGTCTTTAAGCGCAGACGGTGCAAAGAAATAGCCGACAGCCTGCCAAACGTAAATTGTACAGATAATGCATGTGTGTGATGGCTGTAGAAAGTATAGGCAACATGGTTCGAATAATCGTGGATCTGCACAATATTAACATTCCAATTGCATTGGTTGGCACAATATAAAATGGTGCAATATTTACTAAATACATAAACAAGATTAACTGCATTAATTAAATTTATAATATAAATTATAAGTATTAACAAAAGACTGGGTTTGAAAATGAACAGTGGTGAAGAAATTAAATTGAGTTTATATTTTTGTAGCTCGAATGGCCGACGGCCAGCAGAGCTTATGGGATGCCGAGTTGTCCGTCGTCCGTCCGTTGTTAACTTTTGAATTGTTAGCGCAATAGGGACTTCATTATTATTCGGATCTTTACGAAACTTTGCCAGTGTCTTTATATCAATGAAAGCTTGGATAGGTTCGAAAACCAGGCAGTTTGGACCAGTATCAACGAAGTTATGGCCCTCGATTTAGTTAAAATTGCTATATTTTGCCTCGTTAATGTAATAGGCCCTTCATTTTGCATCCGATCGCTTTCAAACTTTACCAAATTGTTGATATCAATAAAAGCTCAAAGGAATTTGAAAACCTGCCATATCAAACCATTTACACCAGAGTTATGGCCCTTGAATTTCTGAAATATGCCACAATTTTGACTCGTTAACACGATAGAGCCCTTTTCATTCGATCTTTTTCAAACTTTAACAGATTGTTAGCATTAATGAAAGCTTGGATAAGTTAGAAAACTAGATCGGACCAGTAACACCAGAGTTGTGGCCCTTGATTTAGTTCAATATGCTTTATTTTGTCTCGTTAAGATGATAGAGCCTTCATTTTTCATTCGATCTTTACCAAACTTTACCAGATTGTTGATATCAATTAAAGCTTGGACAAGTTTTAAAACCAACAAAATCAGATTAGCTACACCGGAGTTATGGCCCTTCATTTATTTCAAAGATGCTGTATTTTGCCTCGTGCAGACGATAGGATCTTCATTATTTCAGAGAAACTTTGCAGGGATTATCAGTACCAAGCCTAGTTGTACATATCGTCACTGAATACGGTTGAATGATTGACATAGCTATGGCCCTTTAAAGGTTTTAACACACAAACTTTGTATGGAATAATTCTCCTGAACCCCTGGCCGGATTTCAACGAAACTTTTTATTGATGATCACGACCAGGTCTAAACGTGCATATCTTCGGCGTGTTCCGGTTGCATGCTTTTTGGTGGAAGTATGACCCTTTAAAGGTTTTAATACACAATCTTCGTCCCGACTAATTCTCCTAAACCCCTGGTCAGATTTCAATGAAACTTGGTGAGGAAGATCAGTAGTGAGCCTAGTTGGGCATATCATTGCCTTGTTCCGGTCAAATGATTTTTGGCGGAGTTAAGCCCTTTAAAGGTTTTAATACACTATTTTTTTAGGACTAGTTCTCCTGATCCCCTGACCGGATTTAAACGAATCTTGGCGGGGATGATGAGTACCAAGCCTAGTTGCGCATACCATTGCCGCGTTCGAGTTGAATGCCTTTTGGCACAGTTATGACCCTTTAAAGGTTGTATTAACTAACTTCGTACAGACTAGTACTCCTGAACCTCTGGCCATATCTGAGTGAAACGTGGCTGGGATGATCAGTACCAAGCCTTGATGTGCATGTCATCGTCATGTTCCGGTTGAATGGTTTTAGACAGAGTTATAGCCCCTTATACACAAACTTTAGCTTTATCAAGTAGAGCGTCCACAGGCACTCTTGGGCCTCTTGTTTTATAACTGTTACCTTTAGTTTGGATCAATGTTTAGCCTAAAACATCTCTGAAAGTAATGCGGTACTACCTGTTTTCAGAATGCACTATTTGGCTGATGTCAGACATACATTAATTAGTCAAAGTAATCATATGGCCTTCATCTGACAGTACACACATTCTGACATTACATTTAAGTTGTAGTATCAGTGTTAGTATTGCTAGAAGACTACATCTATCAACTTCAAAAATATGAAAGCAATAATGACTAATCTGCTGTGGACACAACATGTTTCATCCTCTACATCACTGTTAAAATATTCCAAGGAAAAAGGCAATACATTTCAAAACAGCCTTCATTGTATGATCACCCTCATGCGATGGCTAAGAAATGAAATTATTTGCTTCTTTTTTGACGGACTGATGGCACAATAATGTGGTTTAATGACGTTCAGACTGAAAACGACAAAATGATACACTCCAGCCACGTGTGTTTCTGAGCGCATATATATTCAGACTCAACACACCTCGGTCTCTGAACAGTCATCGGTAAAAGTGGGAGGTTTCGCAATGATATCCAGTTTCTCCATCAAGCCAGTCAAATGACGACGATGGTCGTAAAAGCTCTCATTTTTTTCTTTCTTCCAAACTGCATCTGTGGATGATAGAAATGAGTAGATATTTATCAGGAGTAAAATGTAAATTAATTTGAAGAACAAAACACAATCATTGAATATTCATATTAGTGTGAATCACTATTATTGATCAGATGCTTTTTGCGAGAAGATGACTCTATACAAATGAGTGCGCCGATTCATTTTGGACTATAGTGGACATAAATAATTGTGGTCTTTGAAGCAAAACCAGGAAGGACTTAAAAACGTTCTCTAAAACGTTTTAGAAAATTGGATAAGAGAGATATGGCATCATCATTGTAATTTATTTGTTTTCTGTAAGTAATTTTAATTTCATCGTATCGCTTAAAAAAGTGAATTATATTTAAAAGATTTGTGTTGCTGGTGTTGCTCTTTCTTTAAAATTCAATTTGAGATATAACGCAGATTCTGTCAGTAGTTATGATTGTATTTTAATTATGATGTTTAAGAATAAATGCAGAAATTAAGTATACAGCAAGTATACCGATTAGATCCAGTTTCAGTTTGGCTGTTTTGTTGAACTCCTGCCATTTATCGTAAATGTGAGGTTTTTTACTGCAGAACCGTTCGGCTGTTAAGATGCACTTAAAGGCATCGACCAACCACTGTGGATCAAGAAGAACATAATCTCGCAGACCTTCATCGCTGAAATAAAAAGGGAATGTACAGCTCTGAGTAGAATATAAACTACAAGAATAGTGTTTTTTATAATAATTTCCAAATATATACACTTCCCATCTTGTCAGTTACTTGAGTGGTTAGATTATTACAAACATTTAACAGCATCAAATTCTACAAACAAAAATAGTCTAAACTCGACTGTTTCATTAACAGCAAAATAGACTTCAAACCTCAACAATTCACATGTGTAACACGCATTTATTATAACTAAAACAATACACAGTAGCAAAAATTCATAATGTTTGTTCACGTTAATCGAAAATAGTGTTTACATGGTAAATACTGCTTTGTTATGTAAACATTAAATGTGTGTAATATTACTACTGGAATTCTAAAACTGACAAAACAAAAAGTCGTGTTAATAACTCACCTGAAGTACAAGATATTTCCCAGGTCATGTTGGAACCTTAGAAATAACTGCAGTTCTTCATCTGAACTCAGTGGTACGGGCAGGAGTCTGTTGATACTTCCTATATCAACTCTCTTGATGATCTATATTATAAATTACGGAACATTAGCTAACTAACATAGCTACCAATAATTTCAACTCAGACAATTCCTGTTTACATATTACTATTTGTAAACTTTGGTTGGTTATGTCTTTCCTGTGTTGATATCAGTTTTTGCAGTCCTCGAGTATAGCTTTTTAATGCGGTAATCAAATAGGCTCAACAGAGACGTAACTGTGTATGCCAAAGACGTATTTCTTCTCTTCAATTACGTATTACATTTATTTTTTCTTCAGTAGTGTGTATTAATATAATATTTGTATTTCAACGCCTGATCCGTCCAATTAGCGTAAATAATGGACTCATTTGCGTTCCATTTGAGAACCAGTGCCTTTTGTGTGCGCTCTGTATTTGCATTTAACTTTTAAAATGTTTTATTAATTGCATTCAGTTGCGTTCTCGAATGCATTTAGCGGTAATAAACGAATATGTGCATCTGTGTGAAGGCATCTGAGCTTCATTTCTGAATGTAACAAAACAATCTTTAATGGATGCATTAAAATTAATATCTCACATACTGAATGTATTTTTCATCCGCTATTATCAACCAACGCAAGCCAACGAAAATTCATAATGTTTGTTCACGTTAATCGAAAATAGGGTTTACATGGTAAATACTGCTTTGTTATGTAAACATTAAATGTGTGTAATATTACTACTGGAATTCTAAAACTGACAAAACAAAAAGTCGTGTTAATAACTCGCCTGAAGTACAAGATATTTCCCAGGTCATGTTGGAACCTTAGAAATAACTGCAGTTCTTCATCTGAACTCAGTGGTACGGCAGGAGTCTGTTGATTCTTTCTATATCAACTCTCTTGATGATCTATATTATAAATTACGAAACATTAGCTAACTAACATAGCTACCAATAATTTCAACTCAGACAATTCCTGCTTACATATTACTATTTGTAAACTTTGGTTGGTTATGTCTTTCCTGTGTTGATATCAGTTTTTGCAGTCCTCGAGTATAGCTTTTTAATGCGGTAATCAAATAGGCTCAACAGAGACGTAACTGTGTATGCCAAAGACGTATTTTTTCTCTTCAATTACGTATTACATTTATTTTTTCTTCAGTAGTGTGTATTAATATAATATTTGTATTTCAACGCCTAATCCGTCCAATTAGCGTAAATAATGGACTCATTTGCGTTCCATTTGAGAACCAGTGCCTTTTGTGTGCGCTCTGTATTTGCATTTAACTTTTAAAATGTTTTATTAATTGCATTCAGTTGCGTTCTCGAATGCATTTAGCGGTAATAAACGAATATGTGCATCTGTGTGAAGGCATCTGAGCTTCATTTCTGAATGTAACAAAACAATCTTTAATGGATGCATTAAAATTAATATCTCACATACTGAATGTATTTTTCATCCGCTATTATCAACCAACGCAAGCCAACGAATACAGTTAAAATGGACAGTTTTAAGAAATGCATTTTAAAAAATACAATTTTGCAGAAATTCCGTTATGGTTGATATTGAGTTCATCAACATGAAATCAGCATTCGTTTTGGTTTCATCGCACACAGTGTAGCTTTCCATATGCGTTTCGTTTTCGTACCAGTCGCATAGGTGATGTAAACACATGGAAATGCTAATGACGCTTAAGACCTGCACAACTTGAATACACTTTGAACATGTACTTACGGTGTAAATCAAATTTAATTAGGACATTAGCATGCTTAACACGACCACTGTGGAATGAAGGGTGTAAGTCAATTATAGTGTTTAACAAAATTATATGTGCTTGCTACTTTAATAAAAAGAAATGGTTTTACGCCTGTTTTACCTTAAGTCCTCCATCCTTCATTAAGTCCATCAATGCTTTTTCCAGCATTATCCACCTAGCAGGTATCAACTCTCCCCAGTAGCTCTGCTGCGACGCCACCTCCAATATCTTCTTTTTTAGTCCGTCCAAAGTTGGGTCGTCGATCGAATTGTCAATTGCGAATTCCTCATCTACCACATGGTGCTGGATGACCTTGCCTGACAGAAACGTTCTCATAGCCAAGAAGTAATCTTTAGATAGCTCATCTTTCCTCGTCTGCTTAATTTCAACCGTTATAAAATAATAAAACATGGTAGCATAGTCGCTGTCTTTTCCTTTGTATTTGCAGTTGTAAATTATTTAATTGAAAATAACACCTGTCAGAATGACTAATGTACTCTTACTACCAGTTTTCGGAAGTTAGAGTATGGCATACTGATAAAATGGACAAGCTACACATTAAATAGAGTACGTCTTATCTCGTTTGTTGATTTAAACATCCCGACGAAGAAGATTTCGGATAATACCTTGACTAATGTACTAACTACTAACCATGGCAACTAATTGTTAGTATTACGATAGCAACTGAATATGATAAGTATCTTAACATAGGTTGTGATTTTCTCCGCATTTTATTTAACCTATGGTTGGGACTGTTAGTAAATATTAAACCTAACTTTGAGCACGTATAAATACACGGCTGGTAATCAGTGAAGCTACCTCCGTTTGGAGGTATATGCAAAAGTGCTCCGAGGTAGTTCCAGCGCCAAAAACAGGTAATCAAGGTGGGTATGTTTTGCTAATTTCATTGTTATTTTCTTTATTTGCCTTGATATGAAAAATCGGGGAATGCAGTTCCGTGCAGTTATTATTAGGTGTACCGGAAATAAATCAAATCCCATTGAGTCCTGTTCAATATTGTCCAAGCTTTCTAGTTAGCCATTTTTCAAAATGAAGTTTAAACTAAGATTCACTTACTCTCTAGAAAACTGCGGAGAATAGTAGGGGTCATGTGGCATATAAGAAAATAAAATGTTGATCTTTGTTGATACCATGAGCAAACTGCATTCATTCGGCACCTCTTAAATGTGTTCTACTTTCACTTTCAAAACTTTCAAGTTGATAAATAAAAACAACCATGTAAATGGTTCTTAGCTATCACAAACAAGTCAATAAAGTTTTTTCAGACAGAAAAAACAAGTGGTCATGCTTGTTTAATGAGCAGATAGAGTTGGGAAATATCTCCTTAAAGATACTATAGCTGAATATAAGACCAGTGATTGTATACCTAAAGCGAATGGGAGTTATGGTTCTTTCATATAACAGTGTATTATGATAATGAACAAGAGTGCCAAGTTTGAAACGCTTTCGGACATTATTTTTTGAGAAATGAGGAAGAAGAAAAACATTAACCAACACGTTAAAACGCGTAAATGGACGGATAGGCAGATGCAGACAGACGGAAATCACCAAACCATAAGCCTGGATATGTTTCACAATCCGGCTAAAAATATGTTAGCAACAAACATATTTGCATCAATGTATATGGAATAGGACTGCATCATATAGTCAAATGGAATATAGTGGATGCACCAATGATTTTGGTATGTAAATTGTGTTTAAAACAAGTAAAATGTCGTTTGCAGTGGTAAATAAATGACATTCTGATAAGCCATTGCTGCTATCTCAACAGCATTGGAACTAAATCTCTGGCACTGGAGCTATCTCTTCTAAGAAATCGCTTATTTCTCCCTCTTAAACGTTCTCCGTGTTATTTATGTTGTCAACAGGCAAAATACGGACACCAACTGGTTGATATTTAATGCGTTCATGTCGATATGTAGCGTTAATAGGCAAAACAATGTGGAAAAACATCGGTGGCGACGATAAAGTTGAGAAAAAACTGCAAAGTTCGAACGGGCTAAAAGTCCATGGCGTCAAATTAGGCATCTTTTGAGAACAATTTTGGGTCTGTGTGAAGCTTAAACATAAATACACGGAATTGCATTTCCCGATTTTTCATATCAAGGCAAATAAAGAAAATAACGAAAAAATAGCAAAGCATACCCACCTTGTTTACATGTATATTTGGCGCTGGAACTACCTCGGAAGTGGTGATGATCGAGCGCTTTTGCAAACGGAGGTAGCTACACTGATTACCAGATGTGAAATAGTGCAAGTTGAATGAAAGTTACCAAAAAACAGTAAGCTGATTGCCAACGAAGAAGTAGTTGCCAACAATGACCAAGTCCTCCATGATTGGTAAACATCGTTAAAATAGACATTTACTTAAGATTACAGATTCAGTTGTTTTACATAATTCAGTTTTTTTATAACTTCATCAACAGTCACATTCGTAATACATGCTGCAGCTGACCTAAACCTTAATCTCGCCTCAAAGTGCTCACATTTTTAAGAAATAACACCAACCACAATTTCGTTATATACCTCTATGTAAAACCGAGGAGGGGCCATACTTGACCCCAGTGTTACCATTAAACAAACTAGGTAGATAACCATCATCTAATGCTAATTGCAAAATATTAAACTTAGCTATTGTAGTATCAGCAGATATGCTTAAGATTGTGCCATATAACTCAAATTATAGACAATATAATATTCTGACTCCCTGTGCGCGGCCAAACTTGATTCTAGTGTCACCATTTGAGTAACCTGGCACATAACAATAACCTGATGCAACATGCAAAGTATCAGACCCGTTGCAGTTTCAGTGCTGTTGTAGTTTCAGAGAAAAATATATTTATAGAATGTCGTGTGTGATCCCCGAGACTGAGACAAATTTGACTCCAGTGTCCCCATTTGAAAGCAATAAGTACCGAATCATTTTTATTATGCTAAATGCAAACTATATGACTATAGCTCTTGTAGTTTCACAGTACACTTTTTAAAAATGTTCCTATGTGATTCTAGGTAAAAATATGTGACCCCTGCAGGGAAGTCTATTATGACACAAGGATCACCATTTAAAAACAATTGAAAGCACACCATAAGCTTACACTACATGAAAAGTAGAAAAAGTATTAGGGCTCTTCTCTTAGAGTTACAGAGATTTTTGTCAAGATATCCTATAAAAAAAATTATAATCTCTGACCCCAGGGACTAAGCCAAATATGAACGTCATTATTTTAAAACAATAGGACCAAACTAGTCTTGAATCGATCACCTGATGGTCTTTGCAAAGATGACAACAATTTCAAACAAGCTTATAATTCTAACATAATTAGATCATTCAGTCGATAGCGTGCCATGCAAATTCCCGCGCCCGCCTTCAAGCGTTCATGCCCAGAAAGTATACATATGGTTATAGGGTGGGGATCTCAACCGTTTCAAAGTTATGGCCAAGGAGATATGTCCCTAACCATGGGTTGGAATGGACCCCGGGGCCAAAGCTTGTTGGATGGTTGTATCCTTCTGTTCTTGCCCAGTAAGTGTATACATGGCTTTAGAGTGGATATCTCAACAGTTTCTAAGGTATGACCTCAGGGTTATATCCCCAATGATGGGAATAAACCCCAGGGCCGATGCTGGTTTTAGAGAAGAACATAGTTTAAAAGTTTTCCCTATAAAATTCTGTTGATAAAATTTGGCATCTCGGGTGGGACCATATTTGACCACATGGTATCGATTTGAAAAGAAACTTGATAGAGGACCATAACTTATGGTACATGCAAATTATTATACCTCTAGCTCATAGTTTCAGAGATGAAGATACTTTTAAATTTTCATATAACTCTTATATAAATATATGACCCCCAGAGCGGGGCCAGATTTTATCCCAGTATCACCATTTAGCAAAATTGCTAGAGGAACATAAGCCGATGCTACATGTAATATATGAGAGCTATATGCCGTGTGATTTCAGAGAAGAGTATTGTTCCTAACTACGTCTAACATTGTTTAAGGTTTTAATTTTTTAACAAATTTGAAAAGCATTCATCTAACGATCATGCAAGTGAAGCCTGGTCAAAACTGACTAAGGGTTTCGTTTAAAGCAAAGAAAAAGATCGGACAGGGAAAGTAGCATTCAAGGAGAACAGTCAACCACAAAATACAGAAACAAACACGCAAACAGACAAACAAGAAGGCAAAAGTAATATTAAATGCAAACGACATCACAAACACATAAGGGTTGACAATAGGGCTACCGCCTCGGAACGGTCAGTGGCAAAGTATTCCACGGAGTTTTAAACCGGTTAGTTTAACGGACGACGGACGGACGACGGACGAAGAGTGAACCCAATATATCATCCTGAGCCATCGGCTCATGTGATCTAAACAAATAATTGGTAGAGGTCACTAAGATAATGCTAATTGCAAACTATTAGACCTCTAGCTCTTGTAGTTTCAAAAATATTGATTTGAAGAAACCTGATTTATTTAACGACGAAAATTACTCTAATTACAGGAAAACGTTAACTTTTTGGCACTACAAAACAGAAAAAGACCACCTGAGATGGTAGCAAAAATGTAACTCGTGGACTATGTCATACAAGTATCGGAACATGGTGTTAGATGTTCTACTTCACTTTTTTGTTCAACCCATACTTATGTATGTAATAAGACTGTGAGTGATAATTAAAATAAGCTTCTTTCTTCACAAGCTTGGAGTCTCAACCTATAATAGAGAGAGTCAATGTAAAATAGCGAAAAAAAGCACTTGTCAAAAACAAGAAATATAATGTTTCACTCAATGTTGCAAAGGTGTCATTTCTGTGTAAAAGATAACCATTATAACACGAATGGTGATTTTACAAACCTTGTCTAGCAGATCTGCATGCGTCCCAATCAGAATAACTGGTGGCACATTACGCTGTTTAGTGGGGCAATAACCGTGGATAGAGTTAAGCCAGAATTCAACAAATTCTGAAAACATAAACACTTATTAATATATGGAATAAAAATAAGAACATTGAATCATTTCAGGCAATGCAGGATACTCTACTAGTTAGCATGGTCAACACAAACTTCAAAGATGTTTTGTAATTTATTTTCTATTTAAAATGTGCTAATTTCTTGCCCATTCTTTTAACTAGAGTTTCTTTATAATATATACTCGCCGTCATGAGAAAGTAACCACTTCTAAATATTGATATACAAATACCATGAGAACCAATAATCACAATTTTTCGTATTATTATATTAGATACAAAAATTTACAAACATGTTTTAATATGAAATATGAACATTCAATAAAGAATAAAATGTTTAAATCGATTCTAAAGCGCAACAGGCGGAAAACAAAAGTCACAGACCTAATAACGTTACGTGGACGAGATACTCCAACCAGTTGTTTTGCCGTTCCTTGCTAACCACCCTAACGTTACACTGTACCAACAGGATAACGCCAGGCCACACTCAGCAAGATTGACCACCGCCTTCTTGGTGGCCAATAACGTCAATGTGCTACCCTGACCTGCTTTTTCACCGGACCTTAGTCCGATAAAGCACTTATGGGACCAGCTGTAACGTTATTAGGTCTGTGACTTTTGTTTTCCGCCTGTTGCGCTTTAGAATCGATTTAAACATTTTATTCTTTATTGAATGTTCATATTTCATATTAAAACATATTTGTAAATGTTGTATTTAATATAATAATACGAAAAATTGTGATTATTGGTTCTCATGGTATTTGTATATCAAAATTTAGAAATGGATACATTCTTGTGACGGCGAGTATATATATAAACATTGGATCCCCGTATTAACCATTTCCTAACGCTGAGTCTTCATTTGAACAAACGTGGATAGTTTTAGATATAACCATAGTCTCTGAAAAAAGTGCACAAAAACTTTTTCATTATCTGCATGTATACTGGATATGGATATTACTGATTCCAAACAATCAATATATGTCCTATTGTTATTGAGAAAAATATTTGTTATATTGTTCACAGGGCCCGGGGCGTAACAAATATGTACTCAAACAAAACATCATTCTAGCCTTAACTTAGTAAATGATAATGGTTACTCATTTGAATCTCAACTCAGATTTTTGTTTTACATTAACAATTTACCTGTTTTACTTGTTATTTTAGTAATTGCAATGCAATTATTTTAACTGTATCAAGAGCCAAAATGGCCAACTTTATTACTTCTAGTTTAATGTGATCTTATTTTAAGTCAAATTCCAATAAGTAACATTATTCCCATTCAACAAAAAAGCTGGTCCTTAACACACAATTTGTTTGTTGATGCTGCCTATAATAACAAGTCGATGGCTGTTAAAATGCATACACATTAGAGGTAGATATAAAAATCGATCAGTATATACATGTATAACATTCAAGGGTCACAGTCAACCAAAAACACGCAGAAAAACAAACAACAATAACAAGGATAAATACACGGCAAGGCAACAATACCTTGACGACAAGAAATATCTCAATACAAGGTAACAGCGATGCCAACTTACCAGATACGCTGCAGGTTTTTGAACCACTGATATTAACGCAGCACGTATCCTCATCCACCAAGTCATTAATGTGTTTAGATATATCAGTGACTAGTAGATACACGGCTCTATGTGACAGAAACACCTGATGAGTGGAGTAGAAGGCATGATGTCCCGCAAAATCCCAGATCGACAGGTTGGCAAACTCTTGTTCATCTTTTAAGTTGGATGTGCTTGCTACTTTAATAATTTCCTGAAATTTAAAACTATTTAAAATAACCCAATGATTATCAAAGTGTATGTTCCTGTTTTCAGTCTAACTATTAATTACGTTTTATTAACGCATTATTTAGAGCTGACTTTTTTAAAAAAGAAAAAGGAAAGTAATGCAGCACCCACCTATGCTTACTATTAAATGTTTCTTAGATCAGTTAACGTGCTTCTGTACAAGGGAAATATATAAAGATCGGACAGGGAAAGTAGCATCCAAGAAGGACAGTCAACCACAAAACACAGAAACAAACATGCAAACATACAAACAAGAAGGCAAAAGTAATAATAAATACAAACGACATCACAAACACAAAATGTTTGACAATAGGGCAACCGCCTTGGAACGGTCAGTGGCAAAGTAGGCCACTGGGGGTTTAAACCGGTTCTAGGGTGCACCGAACCTCACACTTACCCTACTGTTATCCCATTAAAACAGGACAGTGTAAATAAAGAAATCCCCGCCATGATCTAATCTCTAACCAACAAGGCACCGTCAATAGGCAATAAAAATAAAACACAAATATGCTCGTGTAAATATAATACAAAAAAACAATAGCCTAGAAAGCCGCAATGAAGGTACTCAATGACTTGGCAGAAGCCAGAGCAACAAGAGAATAAACCATTAAGGGAACGACAAGAAAGATCATAAACAAACATCAAACGCCACCGTCCCAATGGGCTTTAGGTAAGCCTCATCATAGGGTCCACAGCATGTCCGGTCATCGTACAATTAAAGCATAGTGGCGAACTGTAAAAGGGTCCACCACCAAGCATTCAGTACGTTGCAAAATGATAGGGTCATAACCTATTTTGATAAACTTTTTAACAAGTCTAACAAAGATAGTATGAAAGTGATCATGACCAAGAATCTTACGAAGTTTATAAATCACATCACCATAGAAGTCAGATTGTGATAGTCCTTGTCGCCGAAAAATCCTTAAATTGCTTTTATATTTGGAAAGAAGATCAGGGTTACAATAATAAAATTTTGCAAAGGTTTTACAAAGTTTATGGTAACGGTAACCCTGATTGAGTAGCTTTTTAGTTATACAAAGAGTACGAATACTAAAGTCCTCAACTCGAGAACAAGCTCTTGAAAAACGAATAAGTGAGATACATACACCCCATAAGAAGTTGCTCGGGGAACATCCTCATCCAGGTGGGGATAATTAACAATGTCAAAATCATCTCTCTTGTCATAGATTTTGCAAATTATTATTTCACCATTTTCAATCGAGAGATATAAATCAAGAAAAGAAGCGTTATTATCAGATATATTGGCTTTGTTAAGCTGAAGTTCTTTAGGATAAATATTATTAACCATAGATGAAAAGAAAGGGTTATCAATGTTCAATATGTCATCCAGATACCGAACATATTTGACGCCCAGTTCATACAAACAAATCGGTGGGAGTTACGCCAATTGCTAAAGGTCAGGCACACAATGGTGTACTACTCCTTTCAAACTCGAATTCCTTCTGTTATGGAGAAAACACTCTACCAATAAACCATATCAATCCCCACTCCCACCCTACCCCCAACACGCACACACACACATAACTTGAGCACATCTTTGTGTCTGAGGTTTGCACCTTTATACATACAATTTTCAAATGAACCTCAACTCTGCTGCATCAAACACTATATAATACAGTACTGGATGTAAACGATTAACATAACACGTATACTGACTATAAAAACAAGAAATGTCACAGTAAGTGACAAATGCCCCGGAAGTGACCTGTAAGTGTGACCTTGACCTTGGAGCAATATGTAACCAACAGATAAATTTAAAAATTATTCAAAAACAAATTATAAAAAAAAAAATTTAAAAAAAAATTCTTAAAAAAAAAAAAAAAAAAAATCTTAAAAAAAATAATATATATACTGGTTGTATACCAGTTTTCGTCATTCACCAGATTTCGTCATTATCAATAAAACGCTCGATGTTGTGATTATTTTTCGACCCCACTTTACAAATCACTACACACTATCATCAGACGATTGGAGAGGAAAAAATATTTTAGAAATGTTAACATGCACTCTCAAACCCGTTTACCTATATAATACCGTTCTAAACAAAACACAATCGGAGAAAACACGCGCTAATGCGCATGCACAGGAAAATTTCCTTTTAAAATAGCTAACCTTTTACGTCGAACCATTGAATCAAATTGACATGCCCAAAAAACTAAAAGCGTGTGCTAAACATTTTCAGCCAAGGGAGACAACTATATTTAAATTTGCGGACAGTTATTTCCCATTAAATTATGAACGTCGAAGTGAAGTAAATTACATCCGATACCTACAGTTGAAAAACCATTTTAAATTGTAGATATAATTTTTTTCTAGATATTTGTTTTGTGTATGAATTCATGTGCAATGGTATATTTATGTTTTAATAACTACACACGTTTTTATCATCCCAAACATGGATTATTCGGTATTAAACTGAACATGACGATAACTACTGCATTCAGCTCAGACGACCGGCCCAATTCAGTCTATATATAGTAACGGTCACGTGACACTGTTTACTGAGAATAGGAACAATGAAAACACAGAATATTTACGGCAAAGTGGTAAGCTTCTCAACCGGTAAAAATATTTATGAGATGACTAGTTTTGATTTAGATATATTAAAAAAAAACACATAAAAATGACGATATCTGGTAAAAAGCCAGTATATATAATAAAAAAAAATAAAAAAAATATTTTAATTAATT
This sequence comes from Cyrtodaria siliqua, assembly GCA_037043455.1. Taxonomy (NCBI): domain Eukaryota; kingdom Metazoa; phylum Mollusca; class Bivalvia; order Adapedonta; family Hiatellidae; genus Cyrtodaria; species Cyrtodaria siliqua. The sequence goes on along the minus strand of JAWPHD010007515.1, from coordinate 23,936 downwards.
AAAAAAAAAAAAAATTGTGCGCGACACGATGTCTTGTTGTGGTGGGCAATTGTGCGAAGTTATTTGAAAATCCGTCGATTACTGTCAGAGTTATGAAGCGGACACGATTGTACAGATGAACGGATTTTGACCTTTGGTCTCTAAGTGTGACCTTGACCTTGGAGCCAAGGACCTGGATTTTGTGCGCGACACGTCGTATTGTTATGGTGAGCAATTGTGCGAAGTTATTTGAAAATACATCATTTATTGTCAGAGTTATGAAGCGGACACGAGTGTACAGACGAACGGATTTTGACATTTGACCTCTAAATGTGACCTTGACTTTGGAGCCACGGACCTGGTTTTTGTGCGCGACACGTTGTCTTGTTGTGGTGAGCAATTGTGCGAAGTTATTTGAAAATCCATCTATTATTGTCAGAGTTATGAAGCGGAAACAAGTGTACAGACGAACGGATTTTAACATTTGACCTCTAAGTGTGACCTTGACTTTGGAGCCACGGACCTGGTTTTTGTGCGCGACACGTCGTCTTGTTGTGGTGAGCAATTGTGCAAAGTTATTTGAAAATCCGTCCATTATTGTCAGAGTTTTGAAGCGGACACGATTCTACCGATGAACGGACAGACAGTGCGACTACTATATGCCACCCTTCATGGGAATAAAAATAAATATAAACATTAAAAAAATATAAAAAAATAAAATACTAAAAAAATAACTTAACCTTTGACCTCTAAGTGTGACCTTAACTTTGGAGCCACGGACCTGGATTTTGTGCGCGACACGTCGTCTTGCTGTGGTGAGCAATTGTGCGAAGTTATTTGAAAATTCATCCATTATTGTCAGAGTTATGAAGTGGACACGAGTGTACAGACGAACGGGTTTTGACCTTTGACCTCTAAATGTGACCTTGACTTTGGAGCCACGGACCTGGTTTTTGTGCGCGACACGTCGTCTTGTTGTGGTGAGCAATTGTGCAAAGTTATTTGAAAATCCGTCCATTATTGTCAGAGTTATGAAGCGGACACGATTGTACACGCGAACGGACAGACAGTGCGACTACTATATGCCACCCTTCGGGGGCATAACAATAGTGAGGCTTTAAACTTTTTAAACATGAACCTTATAATTAGTATGTAGGCAAGCGCTAACGCACACGGGTTTAATACAGCTGCAAAATTACTTCTAATATCGCCGAGTCAACATTGAGCAAGGAAAGATATGTGCAACTCGTTGCAGTTCCTGCGACTTGCCACCGAAACCGATTGCCACCGATATTTACATTGACTATATTTGTTCCATATGGAACTCTTACGAACTTTATTTTCTTGACTGAGTATTGAGATACTGAATGGAACTGAGTATAGAGATACTGAATGGAACCCGCAATACAACGGACGTGCGATAAGTGTTATATATTGGTAATATCAGAATTGAGTTTAGTGAAGTTAGCGTGAGAACATTTGGGTTGCAATTACTTTAAATGTTCGTTTATTTTCTTAAATAGGTCCATACAAATTAAAATTTACATCGTAAATTATGAGTAACTTACGCATGCTCTTATGTCTGATCCATTAACATTTGACATCTATAAATATTATTATATATAAGACGTCGTCCTCCGTATGGAATGCGTCCGACGTTTTAATAGCAGCTTTAGTTTCTTTAATTGCGTCATAATAGGATTAAATAGTGTGTTCTTTTTTATTTTGAGACGGTAACCTTTCAATGGTTATAAAGTTTGTCTTCAAACAACCTTTGCGACCATCACAGTCGATACATATAAAATTATAGTCAATTTACGCCTATAATTACTACCAATTTCTAATTACTAAATTCTACCTTCAAGTCGTTCAAGATAATATCTTCTTTATCTGTTTGTGTATCATTATCACCAGTGGCATCTTCTATATCAGTTGTGTTCACCGAGGGTTTAACAACAGCAGCTGAATATATAAAAGCATTTATAAATCATTTACTGAGCTGCTATTTGAACTCCGAAAATGTGTAATTACACCCTTACAAAGTCAACAATGGAACGTTTTAACAAATTATGCTATTATAGCAAAACAAATATTTTATTATATTATATCTAGAAAAAGAAACATGTTTTAAGTTCTTTTAATTCAATATGAACTGTACATGACAGAAACTTCTGAACATGCTTAACTACTGGTATTTGTGTTTTAATGAATCGGAGACCGTTATATATTTATATGGTGAAAATATGGAAATAAAAAGTTGAATGTTGTCAACACAGGAGATAGGAAATAATTAATATGACCTTTTTAAAACAAAGGTTGAAAAAGTAAGAAAATATGGTGAAAACGATTCGAGAAGCAACAATTGTATTTTAAATGGGCATGAACGGAATCCCTCGGGAAAAAAACACAAATAGATAAATTCTTACCCCTTCATATAATAAATAGTATGTGTAGGCATGAGCTTAAAACAACTTATGCTCATACCATTATCGAGGACATTAGCCTGAGTCAGTTCCGGTGCAGTATCATCAGTGTCTTGTTGGTTGTTTGTTGTTTCGGTTACTCCTTGATCAGCAAATAACTTTAGTAGTCTCTTAGATATATTCTTACATTTTTCATCTGCAATTGTGATTAAGATAATTTAAGCATTGAAACATCCCCTGATATTGAGTCTGAAACTTTAAGCACGCCTTTGGTTAACACCGCCTTGACTGAGTTCAAACCACTTTCTGAAAATGACGTCATTAAACTTGTTCAAAAATCAAAGTCAACGACCTGTGAACTAAATGTCATTCCAACACCAAAGTTGAAAGAACATTTGCAATATTTCATACCGATTGTAACATAAATTGTGAACAGATCACTATCATCTGGGGTGTTTCCAAAAGAGTGGAAAAATGCTGCGATTAAACCTTTACTGAAGAAGAGGGGTTTGCCTTTAGAACTTCAAATCTATCGGCCTGTGTCAAACTTATCATTTGTATCAAAAATTCTGGAGAAATCCGCCTTGAAACAAATTACTGATCATATTGAAGCAAAAAATCTTCTTCCATCATATCAAAGTGCATACTGAAAATATCATGGTGTAGAAACAGCAATGATTAAAATGTATAATGATCTATTGAGTGCAGACAGCAACCGGGTCACAATAGTTGTTATGATTGACCTAAGTGCAGCATTCGATACAATTGATATTCCAGTCGTGCTTCAAAATGTTCAGGATGACTTTGGTATTAAAGAAACTCCATTACAATTGGTGGAATCCTACTTGACTAAAAGGACAATGAAAGAAATCGTCGATAAATCATCTTCCAATACAGAACACCTGAGATTCGGTTTCCCACGGGGCTCCTGTGCGGGTCCAGTCATTTTTACCATGTATATTGCTGCTCTGAAGAGGGTTGTACGGAAATACCATGCTGATCTCTATGGATATGCTGATGACCATAAAGTTGCTTTCAGAATTCAAGCTGGAAATGTTCAGAATGAGACTATTGTTCTTCAACAGCTCAATGATTGTCTAAATGATATAATTATGTGGATGACAAAGTGCAAGTTAAAAATGAATAACTCTAAAACCGAAATTATTATGTATGGAACTAAATATCAGTTAGTAAAAATTAACATCTCAAGTTTTAATGTTGGTGGATGTGAATTGAAGTGTGTCGATCATGTGAGAGACCTGTGCGGGTCCAGTCATTTTTACCATGTACTGTGAAATCATTTTATTTCGTCGGGATTAAATTTCGCGATTCTTTCCAAAAAGACAGTTTCGAGGGGACGTAAATTCGCGCATTTCTGATTTTGAAAAAAAATAATTCTGTAAAAAAAGGACTAGGTTGAAACGCATTATCGATAAATTGGACCAAGATTTGTAAGTGCAAAAACATCACTAGGCTACAGATTGGCAGAGCTGTCTGGCGATTACGTCAAACCTGTTCTAATAAACAATTAACCCAGGTCACCTAGCTAACACTGAAAACACCTACTCGGCGGGTGATGTGGTTTGATCTCCCGTTGTTTGTTTTTAATTTTTACCCTGTCTGACACCATTGTTTGTTTGGGAAGGAAATGGCGGACACCTGCGTCGATGTGCGTCAAATCGCTGATTCGATTGGCTAACAGCTATAATTAGCTCATGAATATTTATGAGTGACAATGCGTCAAATAAGGGGTGTTAAAACAGGTAATTGACACATTAAGTTGTTTTGATTGCATGATAATAGTACTAATTGATATTAAAACGTAGAGTGCTTGCATATTATGTGTGTCGTACTTTATTGCATTTTCAATGTTGCTATGCTAGCGTGTGCTTGGCTTGTTGCTAGTATTTGTTCATTAAATATATAAAAATGTGTACGTGTTATTGAAAATACCAACAAGTATTTCACTTTGCAAAGTAAATTGCCGAACACTAAAGGTCAGTACTCTGTATATGATGACAACGATAACAAACTTAAGTATCATTCGTGAATGGATTTATTAATCCGCTTGCGTAAACACAGGTGTGTCAACACATCGACATACATACTGACATATTGAAAAGATTAAAACAAACAAGCAAGTTTTTTATTTTGTTTATTATATAAATAATTATATAATTATTCAATACATACATAATGATAAACCTTTTATCGGCTCAATAAGTATTAAACTTATACTCATTGATAAAACTGCAATACATAACCGATCGGGAACAATGTTTTAATATAGTAGATATAAAAATCAATCAGGAAAAGCCTGTTTCGTACACATACAGTTACTACTTAATTCAAACGCTGGACATTTATAATCGTGGGGATTTGATTTCGTGGTTAAGGTCAACCACGAAATACGCGAAATTAAATCCCCCACGAAATATAATGATTTCACAGTATATTGCTGCTCTGAACAGGGTTGTACGGAAATACCATGCTGATCTCTATGGATATGCTGATGACCATAAAGTTGCTTTCAGAATTCAAGCTGGAAATGTTCAGAATGAGACTATTGTTCTTCAACAGCTCAATGATTGTCTAAATGATATAATTATGTGGATGACAAAGTACAAGTTAAAAATGAATAACTCTAAAACAGAAATTATTATGTATGGAACTAAGTATCAGTTAGTAAAAATTAACATCTCAAGTGTTAATGTTGGTGGATGTGAGTTGAAGTGTGTCGATCATGTGAGAGACCTGGGGGTACATATGGATAGTACTTTACATTTTGACAGACAAATCAGAAAGAAATGTCAAATTGCACACTTCCAGCTGAGAAATCTGAAAGGAATTCGCAAACATCTCTCAAAAAAATCAGTCTATTCCGGTTCAGTATCATCTGTATCTGGTGATTTAGCCTGAGATCATGTTTACGACAATAAACGTTTGTAAAGTTTTTTCGACGCTTATGATAAAGTTGAGTTTTTGTAGGTATTCAAAGATTACGAAAGTTAAAATCTTCAACTCGACTACAAGGTCTATCAAAATGAATATATTCGAAACATATATCCCATAAGATGTTATCGTTGAACATTCCCCGTTTAGGATGGGATAATTTACGAGGTCAAAATTGAAATAATATATCTTGTCAAAGATGTTGCTTATCATTTTTCCAGAGATGCACATCCAGAAAAGATGCAATATTACCAGAAATGTCAGCTTTGTTAAGTTGAATTTTTTAAGGATAGATAGTATTACCCATAGTACAAAAGAAAAGGCTGTCAATGTTCAGTATTTCACACAAGAGTAACCATATATGCCCGCTCTACATTCATGGCGAGACGTAATAAACACCACCAATACATAGTCCCATATGTAGTCTTTTGGATACGAGCAAAAAGCTTGACTTTGAAACGGTTGTTTGGTAAGGTTGTATAATTATAGTGCAGAAAGTAATAACTGTATTTTAGTGAGAGGTAACGTACACTCCTCTGATGGTAACAAATGTTAACATACAATAATAAATGGACTGGAACGAAAGAAAAATGCTTATAGATATCCTTTCCATGAGGTGTTTTGGTTGACTGTGTTCTGTGAATGCTACATTTCATGTTTGACTTTTATACCAACCTTTCTTTAAATTAAAAACCATACACTTTGACAAATCTGAGCAATACTTTTCTTTCGAAATTTGTTTTGAAATTTGTTTTTAGTAATACTGTTTTGTCTTTTAGATATTGGCATGTTACTGACATATAATTTACTACTTTTAACGTTGATTAGCTTTTAAGAGACAAATTTATCTATGCTAAGATTATTCCGCTTTTTTTTCGAATACAGTACATTGCCGTCAGAAGGAGCTCATTTTTACCGTAAAAAACATGTTAATACAGTTTAAATCAACATGAGCCATGCTCACCTTTCTGTAATACGATCCACTGTCCATCTTTAAGGGACACATTACAGCGTCGAACGTGGACCTCTATCCCGTTTGTGCTTTCACGTGTCGAAACATCAATTTTCTTTCCCAGCAGACGTTTTGATAACACTGTTTTACCGACGCCAAGATGTCCTACTACCATAACACGAATTTTATGCACGGCCTCTTGTCCCTCTTCAAGAATTTGCTTGTATATCTCTATCGAGTGTTTGTCCAAACGCAGTATCTCATATGGGAGTGCAGCTGCAATACATCATCAATACACTGATTTCAAATTGTACATGGTGGCCTTGGTACTGAGGTAAACCTTGAACTCATTTTTTCCGAATATAACATTTATCTTAAATTAACACCTTTTACATTATCAGTTCGTCTCATACGCCAGCTATCAGAATTAAATATAAAAATGTTTTCATAAGTTGGTATGAATCCCAACATTTTTATTTTGCTCTATCAATGTAGGTGTACATTTACACATAGGAACTGTGTGAATTGTTCCGCCTGAATACTGCTTCACATAAAAGTATGATTAAATTGGATAACATCAGAATGGTTGTTAGAATAAATAAAATATACAATGCCTAAAAGTCATTTTTCAAAACGACAGCGGAATATTCGAAATCCCTAGTGCACATTATCAATAACAGCAAGTCAGTGGTAATAGTTAAAATAATAGGTATTCAGCCTAGATAGTGTTTTCGAAGATAGTTTGGCGTGTAGTATAGATTAATGAACAATATCTGTTCGCGGAAATTATTGTTTGCCGCTCTGCAGTCTGCTATTGCTATTTATGATTGTGTTTGGTTTAATTTACATCGAAGGAAAAAATCAATAGTTGAATTTAGCCATGTCTCATGTTGAAATAGATTCTTTAAAAATGCAATTGTATTGTTGCATCACACGGCACAAATAATTTTTAAATGAACTTATATATTTTAGTAAACGTAAATGCTGAAAACAAAATACTTGTTCTCGAAAAGGATAGAGACCACTAATGCTGTACATGCGTTTTGACATTTCCTTATAAGTAGATAATTTTACTCATATACCGTCTCGGTGTACATGATTGTTTTTCTCATTTGAGTCCCATAAAATGATCCTTTTTCTCTCTGCATCCATTCTATATTTCAGATTTTTAAAGAAACATGCAGCAATATACATATGAATGCAATTGTAAATGTTTAAAAAAAATAAAGATCTCGGATTTAATAGTAGTTTAAATGCGAAACCCAGTTTAGTGCCGGCTATCGGTGTTTTGTTTTTTCTATGAACAATTTGTTATTACATAGATAAATTCCCCGTCATAAAAAAATACAACTCTCATATATCTCACGAAATTGCTGTGGCACAATTTAAGACAAATATATTAATCAGTTTTAGCTTAACCCCAAACTTGACCAGATTCTTTTTTACTTTGTTTTTGTAACGAAATGTAAGAGCATTCCAACGGACATTGTGATATTCAGTAATTACTTAAAGGGTGTCTGAAGAGATTATGCAAATAATAACAGCTTTTTTACATATAAGCTTATTTGTGCTGCATATAGATTGTTTTATTATTAATGTATCGGTGTAGCTTTTTTCATTCGCACATAAAATGGTACACTTGCTAACTAGTTCGTGGCTAATCTGCATTGTGTTTCAATATTTAAATTCATCCCGTGCGAACAAATACTTCTAAGAAATACAGAAGATCGAAGCGCTTTTTGACCAATACTAATCTGATGCACAAGACATACATCTACCCAAACAGTTGTGCCTCTTGTGTTGTAGTCAAAGATTCAAATAGTGTATAGCAAACATGAAAATATTTATCGAATTTAGCGTATTTTGCTGCCATTTTGCATGCGTCAGAATACGTTAATTTTAGGAACATTTTTGTCAGAAAAAAGTTCACTCGGATGTATTAGAAATACAAATATTTTAAATGTCCTATTGCTTAATAAATAGTCTTTATGGTGATACTAGTCATGCTTTAATTAAACATCTGATACACGTAACAATGTCATTCTTTACCTTTACCATCTGACAGCTCGTCTTCCATTGCATCCTTAGGCCTAACATGTGGCAGCACACCCATATCTGAAAAGAATAATGTTGGACTCGAATTTAGCACCATTTTGCTGTCATTTTCCACGTTTTAGAATACAAGGTTAGTTTTTAGAAACTTAATGTATTAGAAATAAAATGGTTATAATGACTTACTTGTTAAGTCAAATATACGTTATTAGTAATAATGGCCATTGGCACAAATAAACACGTATACATTGCTAAATGAGAAATCTCTTTCCTTTGAAAAATACATTAGTAAATTGTTTTGGCATATATTGGGTTTGTAATAATATGTATTTTGCATACAACAAAATACTCCTAAATATGGCGCATCGCAATCGGAAATAAGATTTTTGCTCAAAAGTCTGAATTCTTTGATAAAAATAACAATCGCGAAGATACGAAAAGACACTAGTTGTTATACATAATGTCATATAAAATAAAGAAAAGTTAGCAAGAAAAATACACCGTGTCGTCGTGTTTCCCAGCTCAAACATTTCCATAAATACTCATTTAACCGAACCTAATATGCGGCTTATTTAATGCGTGTGCACATTTCATATGAAACTGAACCACATTATGATTGTTTTCACTTGTATGTGTTGTGGGGACGAAATACGAGTTTTATTGAAAACTGCTTATTTGTGTACGAAATATTGTTTTACTTAACATAGTTTATACCTAAGAAGACGATATAATATCGTCAATATAGGAAAATACAATGTAGGTATATAACAGGATTCTTATTTCACAATTTGGAACTGTATATGGGTCAAGTACGAAATAAGCAATTTGTAATGAAATTGTTACCGGTTACCACAGTTTATCCGAATTTCTATGAACGTTTAAATGTGTTTATACTGAAGATATTTTGTCTAATTTGTCTACTACTACCACTGACTGATGTTTTATGCTTACTATTTGCCAGCTCGCGATTCGAAAAGCGAACTGTGAACTGACAACTGGTTCGCCATTCAAATGACAATACATAATAGAATTTCCGTTTATGTTTAATAATGGCATGTCTTTAAAATGCTTTTTCTGTTTTCAAACGTAATAAGTAAAAAGTAGCCCTCTGAACATCCTAAGATAAACAGGTTGCCAATTTGTCCGGATCAAGAGCTGGCAGTTGGCAATTTTAAATTATAATGAGACAAAACATGTACGTTTTGTCGAATATATGGCAATATTGGTATATGCATATTGTGCAATTCATCACATTAATCATAATTCATAACAAAATCAGCATATTTTAAACTTAAAATGTACACTCGTGAACTGGGAACTAGCAACTGGTTCGTATTTAAATTTTATCGAATTCCAAAAAACCTTTCTTTAAAATACCTTATCTGATATGTTGTTCTGTTCGCATAATATTTGATAACCGTGTACATCACCTTCTCGTCGATATATTGAAATTTAGTGGTAAACAAACATCTAATTAATTATAATTAATCAGGAAATGCACCTTCTAAACTTGCAGGTCGAAACAGTTACCGCTTTATAATGTTTTGCCAATGCCCTAACTCAACGTACGAACATCATACTAACATTAATGTTTCCCCGAATCACATAACCGTCAATCGCAAAGTCGGATATAGTTTCAAATCGCTTCCTAATTTGACGCGCTCACGAAACGGTAGGTATTTTTGTTTTACTTATAGCAATTGCTTATAGCTATCTTATAGCTATATTGGTTGATATTACAAACACATAGTCGGCTAGGATGTTCGGATATATATGCAAATTATGTCAATACGTTATAGTCACTGTCAGTGGTAAATAGATGAGTTATTGTCTGTAAACTTAATACACAATCATCAAACATGTACACACGTTCATGCCAAAACTCGCCCCTTTGCACATAGTTCTACATTTTCTACCATACCTATTAAAAATAGAGCCACTAAAGAACACAAGTGTGAAATTTAGTAGTTTTCCACCCAGTAGTATACATGAAGCAGATATTGACATTTAGATGAACCAGATTAAGGAAATTTGAAAATCACTGCCGTCGGTAAGTATTGAAAATAGGCAGTCGACGAAGTCGGAACTAGAATGTCTTTTTTTTTATTTCATTTCGGAATAAAGATACATTATTTAAAATATTTACGGTTTTATAATAAGCATATATTATCAAGATGACATCACATATAATGTACAACATAGTATCACACTTTTTTCTTATACTACAGGTATGAATATCATAACATGCTTGGAATTGTGAAAGTATATCAATATATGTACTGGCATGAGAGAAAATACCACAGAAACGTGTTAACTATACCGAAATAATATAAGTATAATTACCTAAGGATGGCCCATAATGCCAATTTGGCTTATTTCCAATGAGCGTTAGCGTCGGTATAATGGAACTAAAAACGCCTTATTGTAATGCATGGTATTTGTTAAATTTCACCAAATAGTAGCACATCTTGAAGTTCTTAGCAAACATAATACTAAATAGTGTTTCACATTGTAGCACTTATTTGAGTCATGGCAAAATCCATATATTATGGATAAAAAATTAACATATAGGTTTCAAATATACTCAGTACATATAAAAACGCAACATTTTTTGAAACAAATTTGGTTGTGCTAGGATAAGAAATGTAAGAGATATAGTCTTGTAAACACAGCTTACACGCACAATTTTATGTGAAATGGTACGAATGAATGCTAAAACATTGGCGAATTACATATTGTTTCACGGACAAACGAAAAGACAGACTGATGCGCATACTTGTATAATAATAGTGGATAATAATAGTGATTGAGAGTGAAAAATAACATAAAACTTTCAGACCTGATATTAACAATTCTGTACATTCCCGAGCGACGATGCCAAGGAGTGTCTTTATATCTGAAAAAGTAGTTTATGTATCAACATTGCGACTCATAAGGGACAAAACGTACGAATGAATGCTATACCATTTTCTTTACTTTGAACATTACAAAGAATGTAAATACTAAATACAGTGGCAGTAAGGAAATATATTTTTGAAAAAGATTTATGTTAATAGTGTAAGTCATATTTCTTTAATTCTTGAATGTGATTCAGAATACAAAATTAACCTGATACAATATCATGCTGGAGAAGCTTCGCACGAATAGTAAAGACGGCTTCGTGAACACCATTGACAAGGTTGTGGATTAATTCACGCTTGTAGTGAATATGTTGCATGCATCAAACATACCTGCAAAAGTATTTTCCAATTTGGCGTGTGTTTCTCTTTGTCCTTTTATCAAACATTCTAGTTGATTCTGTGTGTTTTTGTCATTTTCATACCATTCATTGAGCAGCTTTATCTCTTTGTCAAATCCCATTGTACCACTCTCTACGTTTTCTACGAGCGTGTTTATTTCATTTGAAAAATCTACATCGTTAATGAAGTGTAAACACTTTTGAATTGCGACCTTAATTTTCCAAATAGGTATCGTAGTGTCCATCATCAAGACTTCCAACGACGTTGTGACATATCCTGTTTCGCATATCTCTAAAGTCATGTATCCGCATTGCTACATCAGGGCTTGGCTTACACACATCAAGAAGAATGAAAAACAATAGCTGCAGATCCCAATGTTCAATGTATGTGTTAGCGGTAGGACCTGGGAATAGCAAGAGCTTTTGTGTTTGTTTCATCTTCCGAGCACGGCCATCAGGAAAATGGAATATAACTGTCCTGTTGTTATATAGGAATTCGTCAATCGTGCAGGGATAATGAGGATGTCCCGTTGGTGTAGAGTCTTTCACGTATGTCTTGATCAATTCTCTTGCCAGTTTTGTGCATCCCTTGACTAAGAGAAGAACACTGCCACTGTCCTTCTCCGTTCTGCGTGTAGCCATGTTTCTTCCTACAGTGTTGGGAAATTATATTCAGGTATAAGATCTAGCCCATGTTGTTGTCGAACCTGGAGAAACATTTGAATAATGTATGGATTTTAAAGAAACACAATTTATATAAATCAAGTTCTAAAAAATCAAAGATAGAAATACAATATCTTTTTTGTTCTGGCTTTTGCTGATTATTTTTCAGCATTAGTGATTTTTTTAATTTGAAACGATGGTTTTATTTTCCTTTCGGCGATTCTTATTGTTCTTTGCATATCGAGAAATAGAAGACTGATGTGTTTAGGGAGGGGAAGGAGGTTATAATTACCAAAACAGGTAAGGTTTCTTGTACTGTTACTTTTAAAACGATATTTAGTTCAAGCCAAAGTCTTTTGGGATTTATGTGGACATATTTAGAGCAGATCAATTGTATCATGTGTATGGTAAGACCAAATAATTCATTATGACGAATCCTAAGGATAAGCCATTGTCTTATTCGAGTTAATGAATTGTTTAAAAACAAAGTAATATTCTTTGTTTAAAAACAAAGTAACATTCTTGGGTTTAAATACTTCTATATATTCACTACATGCTATGTGCCTGGTATTATACTTCTGAACATCATGCACAGGGATATATTGAGTTTTGGTTTGTGTTTTGATATACTATGTACAGAGTGATAGCCTTAGTTCCTAGATTGTTTACCTGATATCGTGATGGTGTATTTCTGAATGAAGACACTGGATGATGTTGCATTTGATTTATTTGCAAGGTCGAGAACATATCATACACTGCTAATTCGGACTGTTATTTAATTGTATTTCTTACTGTCAACGTTATCAAAAAACGTCAAGAATACATTGTTACTTGTTTATCTCTTCTGGCAGTAAGACAATCACTTTTAGTCAATTCCTGAATTATAACATCAGTGTTTAAGTTCAAAACATATTATAAATTTGAAAAACTATAATTATTATATTATTTGTGTCCCATAAATAGTAAATTTCATCTTATATGTATTATTTGTGTAATATTTATATACAGCTTTTTTCATAATCGGGTCATTGTGACCTTGGACCTACTGATCTCAAAATCAGTTATGCACAATATCTTACTGATGCTTCGTGCGTCAAAATTCAACAATCCGTTTAACAGGAGCAGCGTGGACAATAGTTGGCAAGTGTTTTTCACTATATTGTCACGGTGACCCTGACCTTCAAAATACTGAACTTTAGATTATATATTTTTCCGACGGGACATCATACTGATGCTTCGTAGAAAATTTCGTCAAATAAAACAATCCGTTTAGGAGTAGCGCAGACAATATTTGTAACGGACAGATGTACAGACGGGGAAACGGAATGACCAAAAACAACACTACCTTTTCATGTGGGGAGACATAATTACGTTTGGAACTAATCTTTAAATATCTCTTTTATTAAATGCTCAACTTGTATGGTTACGATATATCCTTTAGAACACACACTACTACATGTTAGGTACAGAATGATATTCGTTTTATCATTCATAATTTTCTTCAATACGCATATTAATGTTCTCGTGCAAACATACGCAAATTCATGTAAATTTCGCAATCAAAGTTCCAAATGAATGGCTAAGACTTATTTTTCATATGAAAACGTCACGCATCAATAAAGTCAGGTCACGATTATGGGAAGCCGTTGGTAAACATCTATTTAAGTCCAACACATTATTTTTTAGTATTTAACATTGAATGTACAAGATTTCAAGAAACAAACCGGCAAATAACGGCACCACTATATTACAAATATATATAATAGTGTATATGTGCTGAATATAAGTATAGGTTTATTCACTGTTTCTAAAAATACCCGTGACTGAATATGTGTAAAATGAATAATGAGTTGGAAACTCTTAATTCGACGCTCTGGAAGTTTTGGAGTTCGTATTGGTGCTGGTTAAAGCTCTATAGAGTTTGGATTCTCAAGATATATGTTATGTATATACCTTTTCGTCAGTAGTTTTAGAGACGATGTACATATCTTGTAAAATTTGGCTGTTGTTGGTGGGGTAGCGACATTAAATAAATTGGTGGCCTAGTAGGATGAAAATACTGTGTACATAAAAGATATAAAACATATATGCTCTTGTCCATAACATAACCTTGTAGATCTCGATCTAAACGACCAGTGTTACCCCACACATTAAAGCATGACTTCGGCTAAATCATTCACATAAATTGAGAATAAAGTTGGCGAGAGAACACAACCTTGTTTTACTCCTTGTTTTACACACTGTCTGATGAACTATGTTTAGCTATCCTATTGTATGCTGACGATATTATAATTTTAGCTGAGAACGAAATTAATATGCAAAGAATGTTAGATAAAGTTAGTGAATGGTGTAATAAATGGTGTAATAAATGGCGCATGTGCATCAACGAGACAAAAACCAAGGTGTTGTATTTTAGATCTAAACATGTAAATAAATCGGATTATAAATTCAAATGTGGAACTAAAGACATTGATTTCGACTGTAATTATAAATACCTTGGACTTTGGTTCAATGATCATCTTGATATGAAACTGTCCATTAAAGAGGTAGAAAAGTCAGCCACTAGAGCTCTTGGTGCAATATATACTAAATGTATATGTGCTGGTGGAATGACTTTCAGTGTTTATACAAAAATGATTGAATCCATTATTGAGCCAGTATTATTCTATTGTTCTGGTATATGAGTCAAAATAAATATAGTGAAATAGAAACTGTTTTAAATAAAGCAGGACGATATTTTCTGGGAGTTACACAACACTGCTCAAATATCTCCGCCAGGGGAGATCTATGATGGGAGTCTTGCGGCACTAAACAGAAAATTGAAACGGTTTGATTATTATTTGAATAATACGTAGAGTGCATGAATGGTCTTTAAATAAATCAAGGTCATGGGAAAGTAGAATGCTAAAGTTTATTCAAAGCACATATTCTGCTGAATATATGATATGTATAAATCAAAATGCAAGTGTCTGTATACGTAAGATACTTGAATACCTGAACCAAGAAGATAAAAATGTATGGTTTGGAAAACTAATGAGTGATGGAAAAAAATGTCAAAATGGTAATAAATTAAGAACGTATAGAAAGTATAAGACAGAACTTAAAACTGAATATTATGTAAAGTGTAATCTAAGTAGGGGCCATCGACGCATTCTTGCTAAATTTAGAAGTTGCAATCTGCCCTTAGCAATAGAAACACGGAGATATGCTCGACCGACCTCTGTTAGTGAACGACTTTGTAAATGTTGTACCAAGTCAACTACAGAGGATGAAACTCATTTTTTAGTCGACTGTGATTTTTACTCAGATCTGAGATATAATCTTTTTAAAAACTGCAAGCCAGTTAGGTAACAGATTTTTAAATTGTTCGTCTATTGAAAAACTAACTTTTCTGATGAACTGTGATTCTTTACAATAGAAGTTCGCAAACCTACTTCTTAAACTGTATAAAAGGCGAGTTTTACCTTTATGAACTAATACTATTTAAACTGAATCACAGTTTACTCATTATATATATAAATACACTTAATACACATATATACTCTTTTAAATTCACTACTTATATATGTGTGAATATATGCTTGGATGAATATGCATATAGAGAGAGATAAGTATATATAATTTTAACATGTATACATATGTTTTTGTGCAGTCACGGTTAATTAGGCTATCCAGATTTTTTTACCAGATATTTTAAGTTAGTACCTTATAAGAGTTTTACACATTTTAATTTATTGTTTTACATACTATAATATATATTAAATGTAAGTATTATACTAGTATATATATATTCAATGTAAATACTCATTGCTCTAGAGATAGTGCATATAATCAGTTGTTGTATTATATATTAACTCTGACTGAACAAAACTGTTCATTTGATGATGGAATTTTTATAATGTATATACATTTATAGTGTAGATATAATGAGATTATTGATTTGAAATATATGTGTTTTAAGTGTCTCATAGGTCATTATAACAGCCCGGTATAAAAGTTTGTTTGTGTAATATGAATATGTTTGTAACTTTTATAAACTATTAAAGTCTGTGCTGATAAATTGTATATGTTTAATCAAAGGTTCTTCAAATACCCGTGACTGAATATGCGTGAAACGAATAATTCGACGCTCTAGTTTTAGGGTTTGGCCTAGCTGGTTAGTATGGAAGACGGGTGCGGCCATTTCGACTTCGCGACTTCACGACTTTTCGCCCTGTTAATACAAGGCGAAAAGTCGAAGGCGAAAAGTCGCAAAACCGAAAAGTCGAAGGCGAAAATTCGCAAACCCGCCGTTTTGGACGAAATTTCGACTCGCAAAGTCGCCAATCCGATATTGTACAATTTCGAAAACTCGAAGGCGAAAAGCCGAAATGGCCGCATCCGTCTTCCATAAATGACTATTGCAAGTGAGTCAACAGACAGGATATATATCTTGAAGTCGAAATGTTGCCAACACGAAAGTCAAAGGCGAAAAGTCGCCAACCCGAAAAGTCGAAGGCGAAAAGTCGCCATCCCAAAAAGTCGAAGGCGAAAAGTCGCAAACCCGCCGTTTTGGACGAAATTTCGTGGCGAAAAGTCGAAATTTTACATTATCGGATATGCGACTTAGCGAGTCGAAATTTCGTCCAAAACGGCGGGTTAGCGACTTTTCGCCTTCGACTTTTCGGGTTGGCGACTTTTCGCCTTCGACTTTTCATGTTGGCGACTTTTCGCCTTTGACTTTCCCTTGTATTGACAGGGCGAAAAGTCGCGAAGTCGCGAAGTCGAAATGGCCGCATCCGTCTTCCATAGGTTAGAGCTGTTTTTCTGTGTTTATAGAGTTTGGATTCTCAAAATATGTAGGCTATATATATTTATATCTACCTCGTCGTCAGTAGGTTTAGCAACAGTGTACATATGTTGTGAAATGTGGCTGTTGTTGACGGGATAGCTACTTTAAAGTATCACATATAAAAGTACATACATACGTACATCACAGTACAATATACTGAGTGGTGGTTCATTTATCAACGTTTCACAGAAGGATGGGATAATAAAGCATATTGGATGTGCTTAAAATTGGTCGAAAAGTAACGAGGATAATAAAAAAAAGCGTAATTGGCAAACAGGTCAATGCAATATTTTTGGAGGTGGGAATTTCAAATTATTGTGAGATTCAAACACCAAATTATAGATTAAAAATAATTATATATACTTCTGACTAATTGTACTCAAAAATAAGATAATGTGTATTTTTTGCAATTTAGGTACGCTTATATATGCTAGTAGTAAGTAGTACTTGCTATTTGCAAAGCACCTTCTCTAATTCAGTAACATTCAAATATCACATATGTTACACCGGGATAAGTCTTTAAACAAGAAGCCCAAGAGAGTCGGTATCGCTCTACTTGCTTTTTGGAGTCTGTTGTTGGGTTAGGGTATAAACATATAACCTGTAGTGGGGCCGCTTTATGCAGGAGGTCACAACCCATTTTATAAACGTTGTGCCTCGAGTCAGTCAATGACCATACCAAATTTGAATCATAACCATTCACATTTGGACAAGATATGCATATTTTGTGGCTTTTGACCCGATTACCCCATAGGGGAGCCCCAGTGGGTAAAGCCAACTAAGAAAAACACCATACAAGAACTTGAAATCTCTAAGGGTACAGAAGTAGTAAGTGTCAAACATAAAGCCGAAACTCTAAAATAGTAAATTACTGCAAGCTCCCCCAAGTTGTACCCTGTAGAGGTGCCCCTTTACACAGGACGACAAACCCATTTTATAAATGTTGTGACTTGATTCCCTAAATGATCACACCAAATTAGAATCAAATACATTCATTTGAACAAGATATGCAATTTGTGTGTTTTAACCTGATTTCCCTCTATGGAACCCCCGAAGATGAAGCCAAAATATGAAAACTTATTGCGCATCTACAAATCCTTAACTAAGAAACACACCAAACATGAACTTGAAATCCCAAACGGTACAGATGTAATTAAGGCCACTAGCCAAAAGCTTGTAGTAGTAAATTACTGGAAGTTCCCCTGTAGAGGGGCCACTTAAGGCTGGAGGTCAAAACCAGTCTCGAGTCCCTAAATGACCATACCAAACTTGAATCGTAACCATTCACAGGGGGTCCCAGTGGCCAGAGCCAAAATCCGAGACCTTATTGCGCATTTACACATCTTACATGTATCCACACGTGAACTTGAATCTCAAAGGGTATATAAGGAGTAAGCGGCATAAGGCCGAAACTATGTAAATATAGTAAATTACTGTAAGCTCCCCAAATTGTACCCCTGTAAAGGGGCCCCTATATGCAGGAAGATAAAACTCGTTTTGTATATGTTGTGCCTCGAGTCCCTAAATGACCATACAAAATTAGAATCAAAATCCATTCATATTTGGTCAAACAATGTATTATTTTCTGATTTTGACCCAATTACCGAGACCTTGCTGCAACTCCTTGGGTCATACAATTAAATACAAGTGGGATTTGAACCCACGACCGCAGGTTTTCAATATAGCATATTGCATTTTTAAGAAAATCAAGGGCCATAAGTCTATTGTTACTGGTCCGATCCAGTTGCTTTCGACATTTTCTGAGCTTTCATTGATATTAACAATCAAGCAGAAGTTGGTAAAGATCAAATAATAAATGAAGGTGTTAGAGTATTCACAAGGCAGAAAATGGAATTTTTCAGCAGAGCAAGGGCCATAACTCCATTGTTACTGATCCGATCTGGCTGGTTTTCGAACTTGTCTGCGCTTTCATTGATATTAACATCTGTGCAAGTTTGGTAAAGATCAAGAAATAAATAAAGGTGTTAGACCGTTTACAATGCAGAGAATCGCATTTTAAACGGATAAAACAAGGGACATAATTCTGGTGTTACTGATCCAATCTGGCAGGTTTTCGAACTTTTAGATGAAGGTGCTAGAGTGTTCACAAGGCAGAAAATGGAATTGTTCAGCAAAGCAAGGGCCATAAATCCGGTGTTACAGATTTGATCTGGCCGTTTTTTTTAATTATCCGAGCTCTCATTGACACTTACAATATTTGCAAGTTTGGTAAAGATCAAATACTAAATGAAGGTGCTAGAGTGTTCACAATGCAACAAATGGATTTTTTTCAGAAAAAAACAAGGGCCATAAATCTGATGTTACTGATCCGATCGGGATGGTTTTCGAACTTGTCCGAGCTTTCATTGATACTAACAATCTATGCAAGTTTGGTAGAGATCAAATAATAAACGAATGTGCTAAGTATTAAATAATATGTACGGCATTATGTGTTAAATAAAAATACGGCATTTTTCAGCAAATTAAGGGCCATAACTCCAATAAAACTAATCCGATATGGTTTTAGAACGTGTACGAGCTTTCATTGATATGAAATATGAAGACCTTCGCAAAGTTTGGTAAAGATCCGATTAATAATGAAGGCCCTATCGTATTCACCAGCGGACGACGACGACGGACAACTCGCCATCCCATATAAGTATAGTTTCAATAACACATAAAAACATTTTCACTATTACATATTAAGGAATGTTGAATATATAACCTCGTAGATCACGACGCTACACGATAGTTTGAGGTTTACACCACAAACAAAATAAACATATATATATAATTAAGTTACCTGATTAATTGTATAGACCTAATCGAGAATGATGAATCTAAACTGAAACTGTTCTATTATTGTATAAACAAGTTTACTATCCTGTTTCATGTGATTGGTTGTGTCTATAAATATCGTAATTTATCAGCTGACAATATTTGGTTTACCTCGGGCTATGTGTGGGTTTTGAACAATTGAATAATGTTTAACGGCTCATCAACACAGTATAGGTTATTTAAAGCCGCCCCAGAGAGAGGGGAAGGATACATAAGAATCCGTGAACCGTTCCCTACTATTCTTATCGAATAGATTCCTATGGTTCTTTAACGTGCTCGGAGGATAAACCGATTTACGAAACCGCCCGGTTTACGTCCCCATCATGCAAAAGGCAATAAAGCAATCAAGTATTTGGTAATTGTTTCGAAACTAGATCTCGCAGTAGATGGCTCCCCTTCGCAAATGCATAGCACTGCTCTGAATAACGTTCAATAAGATATGCAACGCGCGCAGATACCGGTAAAAAAATGTTTTATATTATTATGTCTATATTGTTTTTAATAGGCATATAAGATTCTTTTTTAACCGTTATCTGTGGCAAAGCGACCCTGTTCAGAGAGAAATAAATATTTACCCCACCTATCCGTCGTTTGATCGCTCTCAACGGTTATGTCCCCAGGGATGAGGATGGACTCCGGTGCCACTACTAGTTGTATCCGTCTGTTCATGACCAGTACATGTTACTTACTTTTGATAGTAGTGCACCAATAATATATTTAAACATTTTGTTGAAAAACGAAGAAGATTGAAATCTCGAGCATTTATCTAATTGTATGCAAGCAGTTTTAAAGTCAAAATGAGACATAAAACTCTGCAGAAGTTTAAATTATATTTTGCATACATAATGTGAATACATGAAATAACATGCATTACGTGGTATCACCTTAATTCCATTAAGCGATGGAAAAGCTTATATTTTAGCGGGATTTTATAACGGGTATTTCAACAATAAAACACGTTTAAAAACGCTTTTACTGAAAAAATGCGATAACCGGATTAAAATTACCTACCAAATGTTTTAATTTTCACAATATGCAAAGTTTTTAAGCCGAAATTAATGTTTTATTTCACACCCCATCCAACCCAGCTCCAATAAGCAAAAACGGGGTTGGCTGGGGTATAAAATAAAACCTTAAGTTCGGCTTAAAAACTTTGCATATTGTGAAAATTAAAACATTTGGTAGGTAATTTTAATCCGGTTATCGCATTTTTTCAGTAAAAGCGTTTTTATGTTTGATGAGCCGTTAAACAACATTCAATTCAATTCAATTCCTTTGTCCATTTAAACAAGCGCGCCACAGACACAGATCCACTATTGTACAATCACGTGACGCTGCGTCACTGACACAGATCGACTATTGCACGGTCAGGAGACGCTGCGTCACTGAAACATATCGACTATTGTACGGTCACGTGACGCTGCGTCACTGTCACAGATCGACTATTGCAAGGTCACGTGACACTGCGTCACTGACACATATCTACTATTGCAAGGTCAAATGACGCTGCGTCACTGACACAGATCGACTATTACACGAACACGTGACGTTTTGCTATTTTTTAAAAAAAGTGCGTCAATGACAAAGATGTACTATTGTACGCTAAATTTACTGTTGCACGGTCACGTGATGAACTAGTGAACGGTTGGCATATTTCCAATGAGAATGGTCAAAACTATTTAATCACACCTGACTGTCTATGCTCTCCAACTGGGAGGAAAATAAAGAATCAATCAAATAATTCATTCTGTGACCCTGCAATAGTACATTTAGCAATAGTGCAATAGTTTATTTTTATCATTGGCGCGCTTGTTTTATTTTAAGCAGATAAGTATCATGTGACCACATAGAAAAAAAAAGTATGAAAGGAGAAATCTGGAAATCGCCAAACACGATCACTATAAAAATAATGCAGTCTCGGTTTGATTGAGACTGTTCATGAACAGTAGTGAAATATGCTAGGTACCGTTCAGGCCAGCTAGCTCCCGAGTTGAGCAGAACTCAATATTTAAAATGTCAATAGTACGAAAGGTTGAGCCAATCCAAAGATGGTATCCATATGACGGTAAACATGGAACTTTCAATGTTGTATTTTTATACCATTCCATTTCCAGCGGCGTATGGTCCCAGTTTCTAACAAACTGCTTTGCCCTACACGAGAAAACAATGTGCGAAATAAAGAAAATGAAATTTAGTTGGGAGCAGTTGTTATGAAGCCTGCGTATCACAAATAACAGTCAAAAGACTAAATTAAAAAACAGACAAAATATCCTAAGGTCGATTTAAGAGCCTTTAACGCTTTTACAAGTGGAACCACTTATTCCAAATTCCAGTAAAAAACGAAGTATTTGAAAATTTAGAAAACACACTATCGTACTATTTTTAAAGGCCTTACACTTTTTTCAAATTGCATTTGTAGCGATTTTCATCCGTTTATGCGCACAATACGATCTATGTATGTGTCGATGTGCCATAAAACACATGTATTCATTCATTCATTCAATCAAATTTCAACTCAATTTTATAAGTAAACAGATCAAAAACGGTCATATTTTATGATAATTATATAATAAAATAACTTGTTAATTCCTTAGACCTCAGTGGATTAGAACTATTTTTCAGCGGTTTAATATGTCTATGTAAAACATGCCAAATCTCGATATACAAATTTTGGATTTACGGGGAGCGACCATTTTTCACCCCGGTGATTCAGTTAAACAAACTTGATAATCTAACATAGGCGAAGATTGATCCAATATCCCACCTCTGAGCGTTTGGCTAATCTGAGTAAGACAACAAATGCTCGACGCGACTGCTCGCTGTATTGAAAAGCATAATGGCTTAGAAACAACATTAACAAAAATCGTAGTACCTTTTATAACATCGTATGTCATATTACATCGTCCCCTTTTAACGCTACACGATGCGTTTAGTACAAACTGAACGAGTTCCCATTTCATATTTTATGAGTTAGAGAACAACGAATTATGAATTATACTAATTTTAACGAGCCTTTTGGGGTTTCATAAATCTTATATGGAATTGGGACGAGTTTAAGATACTTATACTTCACATAACATTATAGACAAATCTGTAAAAAAATAATTATAATGGACATAAACCGCCATAACAACCGACAAGTTTAGCGCTAAAACGACAAAAAAAACTTCCGTTAACGCCAAGACATTATGTGATATCATAACGTCATGTCATACACAACTCGGTGTATCAAGGAGTTCGCGTTTTATCTTAATAAAGGAGAATCTTACGCCGACGTTTAAAACATTACAAACTGACATGTATATCGTTAATTATTCATTATAAGTAGTTGCAAAATAATAAAATAATAGTTTCAGCTAACACAACTGGCATATTATTACATATGTAATCTATTTTATTCTAAACCAATCAAATTCGTTCCAGATTGTATTACACATGTGTTCATACAATATAATATGAAATGTGTGTTCGACACTACTTAAAAGGAACGTTATGCGATAAAATGCAGGTTTTAAGTTGGAAGAAATGTGGCGATACAACGTTACACGTTATATAATACTGGCAGATTTTAGCTTGAGTATGTCCTGTCGCGGTTATTGTTACACAATAGGTAAAGAAATACATTAAATAAGCCGTATGAATAGGTGACGTTTATGAGTAGTGCTTACAATTGTCTTCATATAATGTAACACTAGAAACCTCACAAACAATGAATAAACAGCGGGAAGTGTACATTTCGCTAATGAAGCCCAAAAGAGATCGTTTGCACTTTCATATCTAAGTAGTTTATATGGCTTTTATCTGTGTAGTAACAGTTGCGTCGTTTAGTGCCAATCTTGGGAATCCAGCAATCGTTTTTGTCTCTATCATTAAAATGATTGATTCCGAGTTATTATCCGATGATTCACTTATATTCGATCTGCTTATAGTGGTATTTATTTATTTATATGTATTTATTTGTTTACGTCTCATTACCTCCTGAAAAGATGCTACACATATACGTTATTT